>OZ018387.1:45741141-45997738 GCA_963969525.1 Ontholestes murinus | reverse complement strand
GTTATTCGTGGCCCACCCTGTATATGTGTGTATATATATATATACACGTTGTCCCCTGAAATTTTGAATACGGGCATTTGAATGCGTTACTTGTTACTTAGTTACCACGCTCGTCACATATTTTAATGGGAAATAATCAATAATTTCTAATTTGTAATAAAATAGGGAATTAAAATGAAACATATTTACACGATATTTCAATATTACTATTTTACAAACACAATTCTGTCGTAACGAAAGACAAATGACTGCAATGTTTATCTTATTAAATATTCGAATACATCTTGTTGAGTCAAACAATATCCCAGTCAATCATAAAATTCCTATTAACATTTTGATGCTATGCAAATCAAATTGACATGCATAACCATGGCAACCAATAACAATAATCAAGATACAATACATTACTCATATTCAAAATTTCAGGGGACAACGTGTATATATATTATTTAGTTTGATGTTTTCGCGGGTATGGTATGTTGTAGCTGGTTTTCGGGTTATACTCCGCGTGGTTTGTAAATTATATTCACGACGTTTCGATGGTCTCTCTGCCATCTTTTTCAAGTGTTTACTCTTGTTTGGTCAAGGTAATATATATATATATATATATATATATATATATATATATATATATATATATATATATATATATATATATATAGTAAGAACGTTCACTAAATATAAAATAATTTAAATATGTATTTAAATTCGTAAATTTAGTATAATACTAATCACTTAAAGTGAATAATAACACGTTATTATGAAAAACAATTACTAAACTTAAATTCATTTACTTAGTTTAGTGAAGTAACTTTATTTCCTATATTATTGAAGTCTAAAAGAAAAGTAACTCAAATACATTGTATGGAACTATAAAATTTAGAGTATAGATTGCAGATTACTAAGGTAAGACTTTCCAAAACAAACTAACCTTAATATACATCTCTCACATCTTAATATTAATATATCTTGAACATAAATAATAAATAATTTGAAGGTTTTCCGCATACATTTTCCCCAGAGACTGCAACGATCTTGAACTTCGCCTTGACGTTTATACGTACGTTATAATAAATTTAAGTGTACTGTACATAAAATAAAATGAATGTTTATAAATATTAATATGAAAAATTAGACACTTTCTAATTCATGATGCTAGCCAATTA
This sequence comes from Ontholestes murinus, assembly GCA_963969525.1. Taxonomy (NCBI): domain Eukaryota; kingdom Metazoa; phylum Arthropoda; class Insecta; order Coleoptera; family Staphylinidae; genus Ontholestes; species Ontholestes murinus. Next base: position 45,996,572 of record OZ018387.1, on the reverse strand, counting down.
ATGCAACGCACATATTTATTTGTAAACCAAATGTACATTTCGAATAGTAAGTAGACATTTTCATAAATCAACAGCTAAGCTATTGAAATGTTTGTGAATTTAATACGCGAAATGTAAATTTAGCTAAGAAATAAACTAATAGTCACAAGGAAATAATAATCTAAAACTTTACGTAACTCAAAACTACATTAATTCTAGCCAATTCTTACAAACTTTTGTAAACTATACTTACTATTAATAAAATGTTAAACTAAAAGTGATAAATACATATGTACTGACATATTTTTATATATTCTATAAAGTAACATAAAGGTAAAAGTAATAGAATATTAGAGTAAGACCTTTAAGGTTCAAATATAGACAGCTTATTAGAATAGCATTAGGGAGTTGGCAATTGATTATAGAGTCCTAAAAAGATCTCTTAGGGTCCAAATAATGTCAAATAGTTTGATAACAGTGAAAAGGCTATATATGCATTTGTTTTAAACTTAACAGTTTATGCATTTATTAAAAATATGTGTAGTACTCAAAGTACACATTTATCTATCAAATAAACTTGCAAGGAAAGTATATAACTTTTTCATTATTAATCTAAATCTTCATGTAAGTCAAAAGTACACCAATGATGGCTCATGCATAAACATTTAGTTTAGTAAGCTAACAATTTCTGTTTTATAGTGTTAAAGACAAAAAATATAAACATTAAACTAAAAACATAAAGTGTTGATATATATTTTTTTTAATTATGCCATAAAATAATACTTCAAGTAAAAGTGGTTTGCTATTGAAGGTAGACTTTTAGAATCCCAATGGACCCAAATGAAAGTAATGCCAAATAATATGATGAAGGCAAAAGACTCTCTGTGAATTCTATTTTCAAAACTAGTTAAAAGCTATTAAAAAATATGTGTAATGCTCAAAATGTATCAAATAACCTTATGAAAAAAGGCATATTTGTGTTTCAATAACGATTAAAAATTTCACGTAACTCAAAACTATACCAACACTAGCCAATGCTTGTCTTATAGTATCAAAGAGACATTTTTAACCAATATTCCTTGGTAAATATGTGCCAAAATATTTTCTAATTATACCATTAAATAATATTACCGGTCGATAGCCATGAAACGGAAGAAGACAATTATATCAGAATTTAATTTATTTTATTTTATACATTACACGTATTATAATTTATTTCCTTCTGTGAATGTTTTAGTAGTAGTAATATTAGTATTAGTAGATTATAGCAGTAAGACTTTTAGTATTCAAATATACAACAGATTCGAACAACATTCAGGCTACTAGATGGAGTCCTAAGCAGTAATATAATTATTTTATATAGTGGGATGAAAGACACAAGCCTTATATGTTCTTTTTTTAATGAAAACCTTATTTAATGTTGGAATTTGAAGCTTTTTGATATAAGCCTAGATCCTTCAATACTTGTCTGTTAATATCAAATAACGAATTCGTTCGTATTTTGAAATTTATAAAGAGAATATATAATTATCAAAAGGTTTAAAGGCTTTTTGATCATAGTTCCGCAATGAAAAAATATTACTCAATATACTGCATACACTAAAATAATTAACAATAATAGTTATCCATTCTCTAATCAACTTCATAAAGACTGAGATGGTAAAGTAAATTTATACTCCATTAAAACGGTCTGTCTATTTTCTTAAGTTGCAGATGAAATAGCATGTCCTTTTTTTATTACAAAAATCAATTAAATACAAAAAAATTGTAACTTGAAATTACATTTATTTATTATTATTTTTTATTGATTCACCTTTGTAAAAGTCCTATAACTTTGCTTCAAAATTAAATTAAGTAATTAGGCATAAATACAGCCTACATGAAAGTAATGTTAAATTTATGATAAAGAGAAAAGGCTTTCTATGATTTTTTTTGTAATTCCCTTAATCTATTTAAAATTGTGTCAAAATGTGTGATTTACTATCAAAACTTTCTTTAAAATGAATGCTTGGAATCTATTCAAATGCATCACTTTTACAATATCTTCCATAGTCTAATAAAGGTAAAAACAGTATAAAGTCATTGGAGGTTTTAATTATACTCGAATTAAATTAGTAAAAAGCAGATAATAAAATATGGCCTGTAATTCAGGCACCTCTAATCCTGCTGCTTTATAAGAACTTAGCAGTAAATGTTAGTCAATGACTATCTGTGTGTTTTGGATAAAAAGAGATACAAGTAAAACCATCAAATGCAATAGAGGTTATAATTTTATACTTAATGCTCAAAAATAATTCATAATCTCTACCTGATTCAAATTGTATCACAAAGTAATGGCCTTTAAGCAATAAAAACAATTAAATAATGAAAAACGTGTTTAGTCTACTCATACAAAATTGAGATAAAGCTTGTATATGATCTATTAAAAACTCAGTACCTCTTTAACGGACCTTGAAAAGTCTTATAGTATTTTGAGCAAGAATATGAAATGTTAAAGTATTAATGTTCGCAGATTCCTAAATGTTCTAAAATTATGATAAAATTCAAATTAGTGTAAATCTGTTATTTTTAACAAGCATTAATATTGAAAAAAGAGGGAATAATAATAATCGGAAAAACCATAAACAACATAAAATTTTCAGATGATACCGAAAAAAGTAAACGTACGTTTTGTAAAGGATATTAATTAAGAATTAAAAAAAAAGACTAAATATATAGTTATAACAAAAAAAACTAGAAATACAAGCAAATATATACTCAGGGGGCATACAACTAGAAAGAGTTCAAATATACAGATATTTATGGAACCGGATATCAGAAAATAATGACCAAACGACAGAAATAAGAACGAGAATAGAGATAGCAAGAAGTGGAATTATAAAACTGAAAACAATCCTCTGCAGAAGAAATCTCACAATAGAACCCTAAGAGTGAGAGGACTAAGAATAAGAAATTATGTGTTTGCAATATTACTGTATGGAATAGAGAGCTGGATACTGAGACAAGAACACATAGACAAGTTACAGTTTATTGGAAGATTCGCATATTCTGGACGCAGAGAGAAACCAACGTAAAAATATTATAAAAAATTGGCAAAGAATACAAAGTAATTAACAGCATAAATAAAAGAAAGCTGTAATATCTAGAACATATATTGAGATGCTCAGAATGATCATGCAGGGTAAAATAAAGGGGGAAAAGAACATTGGTAGAAGGATAATTTTGTAGTTGTTGAATTTAAGGGATTGGTTTAATGGCAGTTATATAGCTTTTTCGCGCAGCTGTAAATAAGGTGAAAATAGGAATGATTCTATCCAACATTTGGTAGCAGATGGCATCAGATAAAGAAAAGTTGTTAGACTAAGTTTAAGTGGAAGAAAATAACGGTTTTAAGCATCCTAAATACCCACAATGTGTCTATACCAATATACTTATATAAAATCATTTAATATTATTGATTTTTGCGGCTTCTACTTCGTTATACATGTTGAGTATAAATAATAAACACTTTGTAACTTTGTTTGTATAACACAATTTATATATAGTTTCGGCATCTCAACGTGCCATTATCAAAACATACGTATGTTTTGATAATGGCACGTTGAGATGCCGAAACTATAGTCAGCAGTAAATAAATTGTGTTATACAAACAAAGTTACAAAGTGTTTATTATTTAAAATCATTTAAAATAATTTAGGGTTAGGAAAATATTTCTAGAATGGTAAGTATATACTTCTAAGCTATGTATTTTTATAGAAGTACATACTTAGAAGTATATAATTACTTCTATAAGAATTACCATTCTAGGAATATTTTCCCTAACCTTATTTTCCTCCACTTAGATTAAGTCTAAAAACATTGCTTGATAACGTATATACGTTTCAATCCGTAATAGTGTTTGAATAGGTTGGACATTATCAAATAAAAAAGAATCGCTAACCATCTTCCTCATTACAGCTAAAATGAAGAGTGACTTTTAATGTTAAAATTGATGCTTAGTTTTTGTATAACCAAACATTTTAAGTTTAAGTTTATTATGTTCCACATATTTTTACTCACTGATACGTGTTTCGGTCATTATCAAAGTTCAAATTAATTTGAAAATAAAAATGTTAAGTGGTAGTTCTCGGAACCTATGTAACAAGTGCATTACTTCTACTAATTTAAACATTTTGTTCCTTCGAGAGAGAAACTTAGCAAGTATAGAATATATCATAAAAGTTAAGATTATATTTTTTTATTAACATCCTACATACTCTCACTTGTATCAATACTAATACAATGATACTGCTAAAAATGGAAGCTTCTTAGCTTTTTCAAAATTATTAAAAATATTTTAAAGTATAAGCAAATATGAATAGATACATTATTTTGATACAAGAATGATTCTATAGTACCGCTTTTAAAAATATAGGGTTTACTTATCAACCCTTAGCTCTATATTAACCATCATTAAAAGCACAAGGACCATCAAATAAATTTCTTAATACATATTATTTACAAATAATTGGAAAAATCTAAAGATAAAACTCTACAATGTAAATAGTCATATTATTTGCAAATAGTTATCTTCAGAATATATTTACCCTTTCTATATGATATTTTATCGTTCTGGGCAAGAGTGGAAGATCATCATAGATGACCGCGTATGCGGTTAAAATTCATTTGAAGTTGTATGCATATAAATATTCAGACCATTTTTGTTAGCACATTGAATAAAGTTAATAAACATTAAACATTATTTAATTCAATATATTTTGTCTAATCAATATGTAATAATTTATATGTAATATAAAATCTAAAGTTGTATTGATAATTTGATCTATAAAACAGTTTTCAACTATCATGAGTCAATTAGTTCGTCAGAACTAGTTTTACAATTTTTTACATAAACCTAACAACATTTTAGCTTATATACTTAAAAAAAACTAATAGAGTTACAGATAAGTTATGTGATAACTTTTCATAAGAAAAGGAATAACAATTTATTTAAAAATTTGAGCACACTAGTAACTTATTAACTTACTTGAATGTAATTGGTCCTTCGTAACCCTTAGGATTCCATTGCACTTCCACGGTGGGCTTCTGCTGAGTGTTAGAATGCGTTAAAGTGTTGCCAGCACCTTGGCAGTCGATGGTGTGGAAGAGATCTGCCGATGGTTCGAAAGCACCGATGAGTTGACGATTCGGATCGCGCGCTTGAAGCATGAATCCTTGGAAGGGTACATTGATTGATGATTTCACAGTTATCATGTAACCATTTCCGTTTCTGCGCACCGTCACGCCGAAGGGCGAGGCTGAAGTTTGACGGGGTATACCGCCGCCGTGGAACGGCAGCATGGTGCTGCAGACGGATGGGGGTGCACCGCTGGGCAAGGCATGTGCAGTGGATAGGAAGAGCAGTAGTAACCAAATCATTTTCTAAAAAAGAAATAAACAAGCTGTAATAATAATAGAAGTTTTATAATAAATAAGTTATTAATACTATTTTCCTGCCTTCAATTACGTTAGGCTCATGTGGTATAAATAATTAACTCTCCACTGATGTAATAAATAAATATTAATTATTTTCTTTATATTCATATGTTGTAATTATTGCTTTCAATAATAATAGCGATTCTACTCAATTAGAAAAATGCTTAAGTAATAGATATTACCCTAAATTAATAAGTGCATTAATAATACTTCGTCCTTGTCTTAGATATAAAATGAGTTTAACTAATTAATAAAACTACCTTCTAGGTTTTTTTTTGCTTAAACTACCACAGGCGTAGGTATTTAGTCGACGAGGCACATAAAATTGTTTAAAAAAATTATTATTATTGTTCTATATCTTATTGATAACTAAAAACCGGATTAGCTTCAGTTTTTATCAGCATTGTAGATAATTAGAAAGGGGAATTTCTATAAGTGTGTATTATACTAGTTGAAAATAACAAATAGTCAGATAATGTTAAGATGATGAAACCAACAAGTTACTAGTATTAAGTAATGTATTTCCATCAGCAATTATACTGATCTAATAAGAGTAAAGTTTAGAAAAAGTCCATAAGTTTATTCATTAATAATTTACATCAGTTAGGTTACTCCAAAAGAAACATAATATTACATATAACTATTAACAATTAATTAGAAACTTCACTTACGTACACTAAATAAACATAATATTATTGAGAAGAAATAAATAAACTGTTGGGTTTTCAGTTTAATATATAATAAATGTTTTGAAAATGACAAGTATCTTGTCGAAACTATAGTCAACAAAGATTAAATCCAGTTATATAGACAAACTATATGTTTATTATATACTAAAATCCATAACCATGTAAATGCCTCAGGAAACAACGATATAATAAATGACTGGAAAACATTTTGATTAGTAAATTTATATTAATTAATATTTAATTAATATGTTATTTGTTGTGAGCTTATCAATTATTAACAATATTAAATTATTTGTTTGGGTTAAAAACAAATTGTTTTATGTAATTAAAGTAATTGTATTTCTTACTACTATATATTCCTATATCGATTAAACTTGCACATAATAGTAAATAAATTTGTCTTAATAATATTTTACTTTTATAAGTCCGAAATTCATATAATATTCTACTTAGCTTTTATTAATACTCACCTAGAATTATGGCAAATGTAAGAGTTTTAAGTCTTCTATTGTAAAACTATAATTATCAAAACACAATATATTCTTTTAAGACACAAAATTAGTTTTCACTATCACTAATATATTGTTTAAATTTATGAAAATATTTGACAGTCCACCCACGAATAAGTCGACATACACACCTAGAGTTTACAACAATACTAATTATCTTTAACAGCTATATCCTTATATATATACAAGTAGCTCTTTATTATACACCTTAAAGTAGTTCCTTTAATGATAATAATTTTTGCAATTCATCGATTTTTCGCGCCGCCCGCACAGAGGATGCATGAGTTAAATTTTGTGCAAATTTCGTAAGACAATTTTCAAGCACTTTAATTTGTTATCAACAAAGATTAATATATAATGCACCAATAAATCTTAATAACGATAACGACCTGAATTGTAATTGATAAAAATTATTACGCGTTTTAATATTAAACGTAATCATTATCATGATATTTCGGTTATTGTAGATTTGTACGTAATTAATTTACGTTTTTATTTAATATCATGACAGACATATATCTTTGTATGATTTTATATGTAAATATACTATCAGGCGTTCTGAAAGACCACCGGTCGATAGCCATGGAACAGAAGATCAACTATATCAGAATTTATTTTATTCTATACATTACATGTATTATATTTTATTTTATTTTATACTATTAGATGATAAAATAATAATTGCTATTACAATTAATTAATTAATATAAATTATTATAATTATAGTTGTTAATCTTACTGCGAAATAATTAAAATATTAAATTTTAAATTGTGTAAAAAGAGCACACAAAAACACATTTTTAACCAAAAAGGCTCGAGAATTGTAGCAATAATTATGAATGAGTTTAATACTCTTTCATAACTGTTTAAATTTTATATTTTTTTACCCTAAAATATTATTACTAGAATAATGCATTTATTAAAGTATGATTTAATCTCAACCACTGTTTAAATTAATAATAATGTTATTAAAAATATAGATATAATTGCATTATTTATTTTCTTGTGTGATTTTCTGAAATAGTAATTGTTGTAATTAAATGTTTGTTTAATTTTTAATTTAATTAAGGAATTATAAAATTAATATAGAGGCATTATTTGTATTTATTTAATTATGTACTAATAAAGATAAGTCTAATCTAGATAATTTCAAACAGAACTATTTAATAGTTATTTGAAAATTAAAAAAAAAACGACTAAGATCAAAATAATATGGCAAGTGATCATTCAAAAAATTGTGACAAAATTTTTGATAAAGATGACGTCAAAGTAAAAAATTTCTCACTTAGGAATTTCAATTGGTTTAATTGTTATCCAATAGCATTAATTAAAATATACAAATTATACGTTGAGGTAGGTCAAGAGTACGCCAGAGTTGAAGAGGGAAAATAGACGCTAGGTTAACGCATAGTTTATTGTCGTACGTCAAGAGTACGCTAGGTTAAATAAACTGAAAAAAAACAGCTTAAAGCAAGAATTTAAATTTCTACCAAAAACAATTGAAAATGTTTTGAAAATTTCTAAAATCAAATTTTAAAATTCACTAACTGAAAAACAAATAAAGATCGAGTTTTAGATTTTTACTTGATTTAAATAAATTTAATTTTTGGAATCCATTGGTGCAATTTTTTAAAATTTAAATATTAATGAGAAAGTTAGAGTTGAAAAACTGGAATACAATCGAACCTCGAATTTTAAATTTTTGCTTAATTTATATAATTTATATTTTAACATAAGAATCTATTGGTCTATAATGTTCTTTTATATGGGAGATATTTCAACTAATTTTCAATTGTTTTTTTTATTCTTTGTAAATTTTAAAAAAGTTCTTAACTATTATTCTGTAGCAAATTTTATTTATTTTAATTTTCCTTAAATTTCTTGTACTATTTTAAGCATTAAACTAATGTGTAATTTTTATAAAGTTTACAATTGTTATTTGAAATATAATTTTATTGTTTTTTTTTTAATTTCAACTGTTTTTAACTCTGTTTTCTTAGTAAATGTCATTTATCAGCTAATTTTAAATTGTTTTTTTTTTAAATTGCAACGTTTTATTTAGGAAATAATGATTTTAACATTATTTTATTATCTATTTTTTCTTTCTTTAATGTTAGCTGTGCTTTTTGAATCAATTTTTTATTTGAAAAATTTTCTTTGTTACAAAGCCATTTCTAACTGGTTTTATAAAAGTAAGTTTAAAAAGAAAATTTCAATTATAAAAGTTTAAAACTGTTTGAGATAAAATACAATTGTTAAAATTTCAACAGTTTTTAATTGTATTTTTTAGGAAATATCATTTGGTTAGCAGACTTTCAATTGTTTTCTTTTGTTCTTCAACCATATTCAAGAAAGTAATTATTTTAACATTTAGTAAATTTCACTTTTTTAAATTCAAAATTTCATTTGTTAACTTTTTTTAAAAAAGAACGACTTTAACTTGTTTCCCTTTAGTTGGTAAATTAAATTTTTAGGTGTGCTTTTTTAATACCATGTTTTCTTATTGGTGAAATTGTTTAATGTTACAGCTTGAAGAAATTTTTAATTAATTTTTTATTAAATTCCATTTCTACTAAACATTTTTTTTTGTTTTTTTATAAACCAAGTTTAAAAGAAAGTTTTTAGCTAAATTAAAAAAAATAATTGTTTTCTTTACGTAAATGTTTTCAACTATATATTTCTTAGTAAACTTTGTTTATTATTTATTCTTATTATTATTAGTTTTTTTTTAAGTATTCTGTTCAAATTTTATCATTTACACGTATTGTTGAACGCTATTCCATCCATGGTGATTTGGCAAAACAAACTGAATAAATTCGACAGATGCAGTTTTAAGACTATGCCCGCTATCAACTGTTAAAGTTCAGAAATGCCTCTTTAGAAAGTTTACAACGTTATACAAACATTTATAATAGTTGTTAAATATATGCGGCCACAGCTGAGTTTAAGTGTAAAAATCTTAAATATGTAGGGCAGGCGGGTGACCACTATCACACCCTTCAATTATTTTAACGTAAACAAGAGTTTTGAAGAAAATTTATTAATGGTATATTCGTCAAATTAATTTGATCTTCACATAACTCAATCAACCAATTTACCCAACTATTATTGAATATAAATTTTTATACGTGAAACATTATTTTTAGTTTTTAAATTAAAAAGAAATACAAAGAATTGCGATTGTTGTAAAATAAATGCGGGCAGCAGAGTTTGAGTATAAAATGTTTTGTATATGTAGGGTGGGTGGGTGGCCACTATCACACCCTCGAATCATTTAAATATCAGCAAGGGTTTGATTGAATTAATTCATAACATTTATTAAAATTTCCTACACAAATGATTACGTTTATGTTAAAAAAGCATTATTCTTTATGTTAAATTGATTGGAGGGTTGGATAGTGACCACCTACCTACAGTTTTTTCTTTAACATAGCCGTTGTTTTTTTGTAATTGAAAATAAAATAAATAACAGATTTTCAACTACTTGATAAAAATATCAGCAACTTATAAAGCATAATCTTTACAGATAATACAGGGAAAGTATTATGATGACCACATCAGCATTTTATATTTATTAAAGTACTGTTTGGCCTCCGGGAAGTATCGTACCAAGGCATTAAAAATTTACATTTTATATTTATATACTTATGTAGCTTCTGTTTTAAAGATGATTTTATTTTGTTTTTTGTGAAATGTTGCGATTGGAAATGTTGCATTAAAAATATTATTTATAGTTTGTAGTTTTAAAAATTAAAAATTGTTTGTTTGCACCTGTTTGATCATATACCAGTTGTCATGTTTCTTGTGTTAAATTGCTACAGACACTGTTTATTAAATCACTTGTAATAATATGTTTCTTAACTCTGCAATTTCTTGATATTGCACTGCATTTCAGACTTACCAACTGTGCACTGTGGTCTGAAAGCCCTGTATGGATTATTCTCGGTTCTCCGACTAAAACGGAATTGGTTCATTATCCAAACAACTAGCCGATGTATTTGTTATTCTAGTCGGCTGATCACACGTAAGTTTTGTATCATATGAACGCAAAACATTCTTAACGGCTACAGATTCATAATTATAATTATTTTTTAGCGTGTCTATTTTATAGTCACAAATAATTACAAATTTAATGTAATGTTTCTAACATTACACGCAATTTTTCCAGAAATTTTTTTGATTTGCTACTGTATAAAACGACAATTATTAAGTTTATATTTTTAGAGTTCACTCTTAACTCACACTCAGCACCCGCACATTCAAATATTTTCTTTTCTGCCATTTTATTTATAAATTCAATTGGTTTGGCCGAAATATTTGCATCGACAAAAATTGCCGTTCTTCCATGTTCCTTCTGTGTTCTGCAGAACGCAGAAATTAATGTAAATTCCTGCAAATGTTATGCCAATAACTTTAATATTATATTCTGTGTGAGTGAAATGGTTTAATTGATTCATTTTTGGTCTTAACGATTGTATGTCGTGATGCAAGATTTTAAAACAATTTCTGTTTATTTGTTGCCTTGAGTTTTCCCCACCTGCTGAAAATGTTTAGTTAAATTATTGTTACTTCCGTCGTCTTTGTTTAAGACTGGATGTTTACGAGGAAAGTGAAATCTGTCCACGTATGTCCCATTTGGCCCAAAGTCCAGTGAAGTGAATTTATCAATTAAACTATATGGAATACCTACTTTATTTATTAATTAAAACTTTACAATATCCTGTTGGTACTATAAAATTTATAAAGAAATCACAAAAATTTTGCTGACAGGACTTGCAGACGGAGTTCATATTTCACAGCTATGTATTCTTCCACTCAGACCCAATAGCTTCCTTCTTCTAGGAGTGCCTCTTAACTTTAGATGATGTAAATTCATCCAAGGTGCATTTTTGTCATTTAGACAAATTATTCCCAATTTAGGTGGGACTTTTTTCTGACATTTTATTATCAATTGTGACACAATTATGTTTTTTGAAAGCACATCCCATTGTTGCTTGAAGTGTGAGCTTTTCACACGAATACTCACGTTCTTCTGCTTCTTTTAAACAATTTAGTATGTCGTTTTCTGTCACTTGTTCGCTTATATTCACAATATTAACAGAAACCAGTATTTCAGTTCCACAACTTCATTTAGAAAGCGATGAGGACTAAGGGTTTCCAGTGGCTATTTTGTTCTGTGTTGTTTTCCAGTTTCGTTTTTTATTTATAACTCTTCAGTTATCGCTATCTACATCTATATTTATTATTTAATCGCATTTATTTCGTGTAACAGCTTCTTCTACTGCCAATTTTACTGCTTTTGGAGCTATAGAATATGAATACACACTCGTAGCACGGTCCGCATTATTATTATCTTGTGCGATGATTTGCGGCTGTGTCGTTCGTTTTTGTTCTTTTTCTTGTTTGTTAACGTCCGCGTTCATCAACTGCGCTGCCGGTGTATTATTATGTTTGCTAAAGAAATTTTTGGTGTTTGGTTGGTATGTCGGGCGAGACGAAATAATTTGTACTAATAACATTATTTAGCAGACTACTTGGTAGCGACTATTTAGTAATTTGTTGTAGTAGTGTAACATTATTTTTGAGAACTTTAATGTTGTCTCTAAATTCTTCAGTGATAGCTTCTTGGTGCTTGTGTGCTCAAAATACCTTATATCGTTGTTTGGTTTCGGATCGAGGCGTTCAGCACAGCAGTGAACCATTCCCAGCGTGTCGACATAGCTTCCACTGATCTTCAATAAACACATAGGATGATAAGAGTTGTTACAGTCTACACACTGAATAGATTCGTTAGCTTCCGAAAACCACTTATTACACTGTATTTGGTCAATGCGCATTCTGGGTTATGTAACTTTATTTATCACGGTTTCCGTGCTGTTATTAGAATCCATAGAGTTGTTGCTGTCCGCTGGTTCACAACAATTTATAAGCATTCGTTCAGTATTACGGCACCTTTTGTGAATTTTGCATATCCCAAGTGTATCAACGGACTACAGGTTATACACATATACCCTGATTTCGGAATTGGCTTGCAGTTACAGCAAGGAATCACGAGAGCACTAGTCTGCAGGTCTTCACTCATGGTCGCATGGGTTTCCTATGCAAAAAGTTATATATTCTCCAAAATGGACGTGGGATTGAAAATAGATAGGAAAACATCACCAGGCCTTTAGATTAAACAAGAATACAAGCACCATTTCGAACCCAAATATAAACATTTATTCCACAAAATTCTTCACCGAAAATTTTCAAACAAAATAAAAATTCCCTTGTTTTTCTCCGACACCACTCTTCAACGTCCTGTATTTTTTTAAATCTTTTTCCTGCTAGTCAAATTTTTAACCTATAATAGACCTGTATAAATATACCCGCCTTCGTTCAAAATGACAATTTATTTAATAAAATCCGAGACCGTAATGGTAACTAAGTTTATTTTCCTTTAGCTTCCTAAACGCAACGAATCCAAGGGTGATCCCTACCTTCAACCCCTTTCAAGTGACAGTTACAACCCCCAAATTTTTAAATAGGAAGTATGTGCTTGTGATATATCGTTTAAATTATTTAATTAAGGAATTATAAAATTAATATAGAGACATCATTTTTATTTATTTAATTATGCACTAATAAAGATATGTCTAATCTAGATAATTTCAAACAGAACTATTAAATAGATATTTGAAAATAAAAAAGCTACTAAGATTAAAATAATATGGTAAGTGATCACTCAAAAAATCGTGATAATACGTATTTATGATAAAGATGTCGTCAAAGTAAACAAATTCTCATTTAGAAGTTTTAATTGGTTTGATTGTTATCCGATAGTATTAATTAAAATATACATCACAGCAAATAAATGCTATAATTATTATTTTCAAGAGCATTATGAAGTGACTGTCAAATGCATCATCAATAATTGCGTTTAATTTTTCAGATTATATACTAAACTCAAGCAAGCGTTTTATTGTTGCTAAAAATTAAATTTTAATATTTAAGAACCCCATAAAATACAATCTCATCTAAGATTATATTTGCTAATCTACAAAATGTTTAAACATTTAATAATTTTAACTAACACTTAAATATTAATTTAAACAATAAAATACTTTGATTTTTTTAAAAATTATTAATCTTCTATCGATTACTCTAAATTTCAACATCTAATTTTGTTTAATTGTATAATACACTAATAAAAGTTTAGGTTTAAAGTATAAGTTTATATTAAAACTAAGTTAAGTTGCTAAATTTATAAGTTTTAAACAATATAGTAAGCAAAAATAAAATAAAAATTGATTCATCTTAGAATGTAATAAAATAAACAAATAAATTTCTTATACTTGATCTTAATACGCAACTACAGCATTAGATGGGGATTAAACACAATTAAAAATATTGCAAACAGTAATGAGTTTCCACTCGAATTCATTTAAAATAAAAACAACAAAACCCGTTATCAACACACCATGACCTATATTTACACAAAAGCCCAAAATTTGAACGAAGTTCAATAAAACGATATATGAAATAGCTCACAACTTTTGAAAATTTAATAAGTCGTGTTTGGGCTCAGTTCCAAATTATGAAATGTGTTATTCATTTTTAAAGATAAAATAGATCCATTGAAGAAACCAGATGTTTACCAACTCATGAATTCCGTATGCAATAAGTTATACAGGGTTAGGAAAAATTACCAGAACGGTCGATTATTTCAAAAGATACAGAGTTTGTAAAACATGTCTTATTTAAAAGTTGTAAGCCTTTTGAAAATCTATTTATCTGTAATTGTAATATACAGGGTGGTTAAAAAAATTGTGATAATTAAGATTACATTTTTTAATGGAACACCCAGTATAAATTTAACCGCTATGGATCGTTTCTCGAAGGCGGCCGCACATTTTTTGTACAAGAGTTTTACAAAAAATTATAGTTCGGCGACTGCAACAGAGGTTTTTGCCATTTACATGAGGCGTCAAGCATGCCTCTCATTCGAATTTAGGTGAAGAAGTTGGAAAAGATCAGTACAACATTGGGAAAACCAAAAATAGGCCGATCAAGTTCATCAAGAACGGCAGAGAACGCGGTTAATGTTAACTGGTCTGTTCGTGACCATCTGAACCTTACAAATCGAAAGCGCTTACTGTTTATACCCAAAGACCTACAGTTACACCCCCATAAAATTCAATTGGTACAACAACAAAAGCCTAACGATGCCGGTCAACTTAAAATTTTCCATGGTATATTTACTTAAAATAGTTCACGCAGTCCTAATTTAAACTGTTTTCTATAGGCTTATCTCAGATCTAAAGTTTGCGCTAATGGAGTAACTTAAATGAATTTTTTTTTCTTTTTTATGTATAAGTTAACATTTCCTTATTCCAAGGATTTGAACATATGATATAATCGTTAGAATTTTTGCTGAGTAATTTTGGAATTCTTAGTATGCACTTGTTTGATAAAAAATTTAAAAACAACTTAAGGAAACGTATTTACCGCACACTCATTATTATATACGTCAGAATATTTGTAATAATTAAGTATCATTAACAAGTCGACATAAATAATATTTACAAAACTAGTTTACAATGATTTATCACTATATTTACCCGCTGCCATTATAAAGTTAAGTAATTTGGGAGGTATAGCCATAAAACTATTAGTCGATGATCTTTAAAACTGAAGTTTATTTGAAATAAAACAACACAGTTGGGAGGGTTTCACATTTATTGTTGAACACTGCAACATGTTTCGCCACACAGTGGCTTCATCAGGCAGATGCAGTTTATTTTCTAATAATTCAAAAATAATAAGTAACAATCTGTAACAAACAATCTTATTAAGACTAAAAAACAACCGCTTATTGTAACAACTGATTCACTTGCTAATACCTCGACAAATATTGAATTATATTTACGTTACACTTTATAAGTGAATATGGCATAAAAAATAATCGTATTTTAATTTCTTTTTCTTTTGGTTCAATTGATACAAATGAATTTTAAATCTACAGCAATAGAAATACTTTTGGTTTTGTTCATAATAAGTAATACACTAATAAGAGTCACTAAAAGCTGGCGCATTCTTCTTTTAGAATGAATCTAGCCAAAGTATATCTATAACAAATAAAAACACTGTTACTACTTACTTTACTTATTTATTTGTAATGTTAGATTGTACATTTTAGACCTTTAGTTAATCCGTTATTACATTTGTTATCCAAAAAGAAACTCGTAATGCATGTAATCTAACCGAAAACGAATCCGAACCCTTAGCCACCGTCACACCTAACTTAATTACTTAATTTCTTTTGCTATAACCCTTTTAACAATATATACCGTGCCAATAGTTATAGGAATTTAGTTTGTTATTCATAATGAGCACATTGTGTCTGGAAATGTAAATCTAACGTTACAAACAAATAAGTAAGGAATAACATTTTTTTAATTTTTTATAAAGTCAAAAACATACTGCGTATAGTATATCAACTCAGTTAGATGCACGATTTCTGGGTCTAAAACCGGAGGAATGGTCTTTGAATATCAACCCCGTTCCGGTTGCCCTTTAACTGTTCGAAGAGAAGACAGTACGTGCAAAATCGATAATCTGATTAACACAGATCGACGCCGAATACATAAATTTATCCAAGTTGTGCTGAGATTTAATTTTGCGAATTTACGCCGCTGATTTGGGGATGCAAAATTTGCGCTGAGACTTCTTACAAGAGATCAAAGGGAATATCGCATTCAAGCATTTACTTAAATAAGGGACTCATTCACATATAATTAATTTCTCATCAACTGCTAAGGTTTTAATAAAAGATGTGAGCCAGTTGACTTCTATTACGATGATTGTTGTTTCCACTGTAGATCGTGCCTATAGCACCCTAACTTCTCGCATGTGAAGATTTTATTGATAAAATAAATCTATAATGCAAACAACAATCTTCACAATAGAAGTCAGCTGACTTTTAATAAAACCTCAATAGATGATGTGCGTCTGATTACTTTCACATCAAAGAGATCATACACTTAGAAGTGGTCCCTCAACACCAGAAAGTATAACAAGAATTCTATTTAAAGGCTAAGAAAAAAGTTTTAGGATAGCACTAAACCAATTATTATCATATTGTCATGATTTCTAAAAATAATAC
This sequence comes from Ontholestes murinus, assembly GCA_963969525.1. NCBI lineage: Eukaryota > Metazoa > Arthropoda > Insecta > Coleoptera > Staphylinidae > Ontholestes > Ontholestes murinus. The sequence continues at coordinate 45,979,776 of OZ018387.1, read as the reverse complement.
TTCACTAAATTACCGCCCTGAATTTATACCATGCAATATTTCCTATAAATTATTGTATTATAAACTTTAAGGTCAATTAGAAAAAAATCTAGAAACAATTGCTAAACTGAAACCAAAACATTTTGTAAAGTGGTTGTCTCAAGGTCAAAAAGTATTTGTGGGAGAGATAATATTTATTGCACTTTAAAACTAGAAAAAAAAGTGGGAAGTTCCTCATATCTATTTTTAGAAAAGAATATAAAAATCGTGTATAATTAGTAATCAATTTTTTTTTAAGATTGGTAATTTTAATATATATTATTAATAAATAACTAAAATAATATTTTACATATTTCATATTTATTTATTTATCCATTGTCGGAATATAACAATTTCTAAAAACTTACAAACAATTCTAGAACTGTATACAAAAATTTCAACTTCATATGGAAAGGCTCAAGTTAGTCTTATATTTATATTTGATCTAGGTAGAAATATATATATGTATATATATATATATATATATATATATATATATATATATTATAATTTAAAATTTATATTTATATCTTAATACTTATTCTGTAAATGTTAATTTTACTTTAATTTTACTATAATGTTTTAAGGTTCGTTCAAAATTTGTTATAGTTTGCATTGCAAATTATAATAAAAATAAAACTTTAATATTTTCAAATATCTGAGTATTTATAGATTAGATTTTAAGTACTGATTGTCTAGACATATTAAAGTACTAATCTCAGCACTTGTTGACCTCAAAATGATAAGTATATTAGATGTAATTTATTTTAATCCTTGAATGATAAATATTAAAAATTACCTGACGTAATTGCACAAAAATTTGCTTTGACCGGACAAATTTCAAAAAGTAAATGACTGGTACATTAAATATTTTGAAAAAAAATGAGTGTTCAGAATCGAATGATATTTTTACACATGACGAATACTTACGTTTTAAAGAAAGGGAAATGTACAACGACTGGACATGACCATATATATATATATATCCTAAAATTCCTTCCATTCCACATCAACGACCACATCCTTAATAATATTAACTTCCTTTAAAAAAAATACTTCCCAGAAGTGTGGAAAATAGGTTTTGTAGTTTGTATCCCTAAACTCGACCAACCCTCTTTTTTCATTATCCATCTATCGTCTCATCACACTCCTAGTCTTTATTAGAAAAATCTATGAATCCCTCCTCAAAAACAAAATCCTCTCTTTAATTTTGTTTTCTTCCCTGTCGGCCAACTCACTATCCTTGTTTTAAATATCCAAACATCCCGCATGGAAGGGAGAACTTCTACAGCTTTATTTTAGGATGCCCAGAAAGCGTTTGACTCTGCCTGGCATCAAGGCTTATTATACAAGTGTCACCTCCTAAATATTCATCCCCATATTATTTTTATTATCAAACAATTCCTCTCCAATAGATCCATAAAAGTTAAAATCCACAACGCATCTTCTTCCTCCTTTACCCTCGAACAAGGACCCCTTCAACGCTCTCCTCTCTTACCTCTGTTACATAATATTTTTTGCGTGGATGTCTACAATCCCGATCCTCTCAACTTTAACCCATCCAAATATCTCCTGCAATTTGCAGATGACACAGTCCAATCACACATGCTCCTATACTACCAAAATCCCTTCAATTCCTTCAAGAGCTTATTGACTCCCTTCAACAATGGTTTGCAAAATGGCGCATCAAAATCAATCCGCACAAATCACTATTCCTAATTCCTTATCATCTCATCAATAACTCACCTTACAAAGTCTTTATATCCCAAACTATAATCCCTCCTATATTTTCCGTTAAATACTGGGGCATAACCATTCTCCAAAAATCCCCACATATTATCATTATATTGTCTTCCCAGAAATTCCAATATAAACCCTAAATTTAAAAATCCTCAAAAATTATGTTAATATAATTTGAGCTGCAGTTATAAAATAATATTTTTGATAACATAAATAATGACTTTTACTTTTATAAAATATAATGATATCATATCAGGTGCACATAACAATCATCTAATTATTTCATAATGTTATAAATAATACTATATATTTATATAGTAGTAGTCTTTTATATTGGTTATCCTCGGATATAGATAACAAATCACAAACTCATTAATTAAAAATATTTTGTTTATAATTAGTCATAATTTTTATTTTTATTTGTAGGAAAAAATAAATAACTTGCTTTCTATAATTAATCTGATTAAATAATTACGTCTAACGGTTTATTGATTTATTATTTATCAACAATGTAAATATATAACAACAAATTAAATAACGTAAGAAGTAATCTTTGAGAACTTAGAAATAATTGACCATTATTCACTGATATTATTCAAGTTATAACAATGATAGTAATGTAAATTTTATTATTGATTTGCTAATCATTAAAACAATTTTGTCTTCAATCCACATTAAGAATACTGTAAAGGATATAATTCAATAAAAACTTAAATTGTGTACAAATCTACATTTTAATAATCTTACTAGCAAAGAATTACTTATGTAATCATAATTAACAATATAGTAATTGTTATTAAGCATTGCAAATATTTTCGAATCTATTCAGTTTTGTCAGAATAAATTAGAATTCAAATTCTATATATTTAAAAATATAATTTTGTACATCATTATTCTAATTGTGAATGCATAAAATTGAATATGTTGGTTTAAAAATCGTAATTATAGAAGGATTCTAAAATAACACATTTTGTTCTAATGATTGAAAGATAGGAGTTTCAGACTGGGCAACTCGTATTCAACAAACACAATCGAAGGGAGGCCAAAAAATGACAAGGCAGTAGGAGTTCTCAATCCGCATATCAGATCTAGAAATAGAGATTAGACGCTGGAATAACTAACACTATTCTCATAAGTTATTTTAGGATTCGTACCGTACTACATTATGTCAACAACTGAATAAACACTAATATTTTTCTGACGAAGCTAATTTTACTACCTGTTGTTAAGAGAGCGAGCATAATATGCATTTTTGCGCTCGAGAATTAATAACTCGCCTTTACAATCGAAAAATTAACAAAATCGTGGCAACAGCACTAACAACTATCAAAGAAATAAAATAAAGCATTGTTCAAGATATAACCTCTGATTTGGTGTTGATTGTTCCGAATTATTGACAGAATACAAGGTAAGATTCAAAAATAATGAGCCTCACTTTATACTGACGCGTGTGCACCTCGCAGCGCACACCGCTTGACAGCGACAGTGGAGGGGGGTTTTGGGACGGTTGCATGGGTCTTAACGGGAGCCCCTGTACGGCGGTGCGTGACACGTCGAAATGGAAAGTTCGTTAGAGCAATGATACGCGATCAAATTTTGTTTTCGGTTAAGCAAGTCTTCTTCTGAAACGTTCGCAAAGCTTCAACATGCGTTTGGTTCTGAATATCTGTCATATTCTGAAGTGAAAAAGTAGCAAAAGGCTTTTCGTGAGGGCCAGAAGGTAACTGAAGAAGACCATGCTCATTGAATTTTTAGCAGTGAAAGGGATCGTCCACTACGAGTTTGTCCCGAGGGGGCAGACTGTGAACGGTGCTTACTACCAGGAAGTCCTAAAAAAGGAGCGTCGCGCGCAAGCGAAGGGACATCAGGGACAGCTGGAAGCTTCATCACGATAATGCCCCCAGCCACACCGCCTTCATCGTCAGCGACTACCTGGTCCGAGTCAACGTTTCTTTGGTCCTCCAGCGTCCCTACAGTCCGGACGTGTCGCCTCCTGACTTCTTCCTGTTTCCGCGCTTAGAATCAGCGAAGAAAAAAAAACGTTTCGACTCGATCGAGGACATCCAAGCAAATGTGAGGGCAGCTCTTACAGCTATCCTGGAACAACCCTTCGCGGAATCTTTTGAGTCATGGAAAAGCCGCCTACAAAAGTGTATTGATGCAGGAGGTTCCTATTTTGAAGAGTATTAGTCAATTGTGCTGATCGGCTCAAGAAATCTATCGTTTTGAACGAAGGCTCATTACTTTTGAATCCTACCCTGTGAATGGTTAGGGCTAAGTAATTTGAAAATAACCCTTCATCACTAAAAAGTGGAGAGAGTTATAAAGTTACTTAAACAATTAAAAAATATGCCCTAATATCCTAAAAATCGCATTTTCTGTTAAAACTAATATTTTTTTTTTAAATTTAAAACATAACTAATTCTATAAAAAAGCTAATATTGTTTGTGAATGTTTGGCATTTTGTTGATGGCTTGTAAATAACATCGCATTCACCATTGAATTTACATCAAATATTTTTTTTTTACTTTTAATTGTTTTTATTCTTGGATCTTAACGGCGTTCACTTGGTGGTACATTTCGATATTAAGAATAAAGAAAACACTTTTACTTTTTTATACCACTTTAAGTTTTATTTTCAGTGACTAGTTTCGACTACACGGTAATCATTATCAGTTTGATAATGATTACCGTGTTTTCTTTATTCTTTAATTGTTTTTGATTCACTGTATTATCATCTATTTCTGCGTTTATGATGAATAAGCAAAAATAATTAAAGATGGGCCCAAGAACTCTATTTGAGGCCAATTTCTGAAATGTGCTGTATGGTGGAACTCATTCAATTGAAATAGAAAACAACACATTACAGGCATATGCAGATGATGTTGCTATGATTATAATAATAGCAGAAGTAGATAGACTTATAAAGAGCTTCACAGATTATGCAAAAAGAAGATAAGGCAATGAAAGAGGGAATACTGGAGAAATCTGAAATTATGTTCACAACCACAGTAGCAAAGCTGAAACAAGTTCTCTCCAAATAACCATACGGCCTGAAATAATGAAAATGAAGAATGGCGGTTACACTGATAACCTGGTGGATGCGATAGATGTACTCTTAAAAACTAAATTTTCCGACTGTAAAAACGAAAAGGACAGAGATGAAGAGCAGCAGGAGTATGAATTTCAAAAGAAGATTGGAGTATAGCCTCTAACCTAATAACAGAACCGAAGATAACCTGGACCATTCAAACATTCTCACCATTTAAATCTCCAGGAATGGATGGAGTTTACCCAACCCTACTTATATGGGGACTAGAACCTATTCTTCAACACCTGGTGACTCTTTTTAGATCCTACAGTGACCGGCTCTAACATATGCAGCAGTTGCATGCAAACTGCAACCAATAAGCTAAAGCACAGTCAACGTCTAGCATGTATGGGAATTACTGGTACCATGCACTCCACACCGACGTCAGCAATCTCTTCTTTCCCTGGATGTATACATACAGGAGGAGGCCCTAAGTATAACACTAAAACTAACGACCTGTGGTGTCCAAAGGTGGACCGGACTAGGCATGGGACAACCTTTGGAAAAGCGACTCAGGGGTATTTGTTAGTTCCTAAACAATAACTGAACTGGGGTTAAAATGATGAAATATCTGCATCCAAACAGACAATAAAAACAGTCTTGCCATCTTAATACATCTCAAGGTCTCATCAAGACTGGAAAATGAATGTGTTATGGCACTGAAAACGGCATGTGAAGATAACAGAATTGCTTTATCCTGTGTTAATTCACACTCAATCATAAGAGGGAACGATAGGGCGGATGCCCTAGCAAAAGAGGAAGCATCTTTGAAACCCGATAACAGACCGTATCCAAAAGCAATCTCTCAAATATACTGCAAGACAAGACTCTAGCAGAACACAAAGCATAAACACCTAAAGTTTCCCAATATTATGTTAATCTATCCTGATCAAACCTAAATTCCCTGATTGGTATCTTAACTGGACACTTTAAGTTAAAGAAACGCCTGTACATATTTGGAGTTACTAAAGTGCCCAACTGCAGTAGGTGTGTAGTATATCTTGCGCTACTCTCCTAGGAGGCCTGTTTCCCAGCAAAATCCTCAACTTCATCAATGGAGCTAGTCCTTCCCTTACTGGAGGTCTATAATGGACCCAATCAGGGGCCTACATTCTGTGTCTTCACCTTCCCCCTTTCATTCGTTATAGTATTCTTATCGTAGAGGAACGCTTCAAATAGAAATAAATCAGAATACAAAACTATAAAATTTATGTAGACCCTGTATAAACTACCTAACTAAAGAACATAATTATGTCAGAAGGCAGAGAAAGACACAGAAAAATATTTGCTACAGTAACCTAATGTATTATAGTATACGATGTACCATTATTAAAGAACGTATTGGCTTTAAATAAAAATATGATATGGTATATTAACACCCTAAGAAATAAAGTAAAATTTAATGGTCATGTCTTAGTACCATTACCTTCGTAAAGCAAGAATATATCTTTTGAATATAATTTGGGATTTATCAAATATTGTTTTAGTTATTTCTTTTGTTTAATTTTCTAAAAAATGTCACTATCAAATTTTGTTTCTAAAAATTCTATTTGCTCAGATCAGTAAAATTATGTTTTGTTCATCAACTGCACATCAATATATTTTCTTTTAAATCTAGAATTATTTAAAGATATAAAACCCTACTTTCCCTCTGCATGTAGTATTTGGAATATATTTAAAATATTATTGGCTTTCTAAAATTCTATATCTATAACTTTTGATCATTCATATTTCTTCAACAATAACTTTTAATTATTTTTAATTTAAAAAAAACATATTAATTTTTTATATAATTTATGATTGAAAACTATTACTTTATGATATATCTTAGAATCGGGAACTTTAAAGCCAAACGCTTTCAAAAATTTAATACTATTTTTACTTTATTTGTATAACTGATTTTCAAAATAGAAATCTTGTTTGTTCGGAATTCTTTTCAAAAGAAATAGTTTGGGCTAAGTAGTTTTCAATTTGCTATATAAAAATAACCCTTCATTGTCTAAAAGTCAACATTTCATTCACCGTTGAATTTGCATCAAATATTTCTTTTTGTTTTTATCAGTTTTTGATTCGCCGTATTATTGTCTATTTCTGCATGAATAAATTTATTGAAGATATGCCCAAGGACTTTTAAGGCCAATTCTCTGAAATGTGCTATATGGTGGAAAAAATATTTGAAAATGAATAAACATATTACACCGACTATACAAGAAGAAGGTAACCACAGCCACAAGGTTATAAAAAGTTCACTCCAACTCCTCGTGGAGTCGACGGATGTACTCTTAAAAACTCATTTTTCAGACTGCAAAAACATAGAGGACAGGGATGAAGACCAGCAGGAATATGAATCTAAAAAAAGATTGGATAATAACATCTAACCTAAAAAAAGGCCCAATGTAACTTAGGTCATTCAAAAATTCTTAGCATTTAAATCTCCAGGAATGGATGGAGTTTCCCAGTCCTACTGGAACCTATTCTTCAACACCTGGTGACTGTTTAAATCCTACACTGCCACTGTATACCGGCTCTAGCATATGCAGCAGTTGCATACTGACCTAGGGTTAAACTCAAAACTACGACAAGTAAGCTACAGCATATTCAGCGTATAGCAAGTATGGGAACTACTGGCGCCATGCACTCCACACCGACGTCAGCAATAGGAGACGTATTGTATCGTTCTCCCTTGGATTTATACATACAGGAGGTGTCCCTAAGTATAACGCTAAGACTAAAAGACAACGGCCTGTGGTGTCCAAAGCGAAAGAGCGACTCAGGGATACTTGTTAGTGCCAAAAAAAATAACCGAACTGAGCAGAAAATATCTGCATCTACACAGACAATAAAACCAGTCTTCCTAACTTAACACATCCCAAGGTCTCATAAAGACCGGCAAATAAAAGTGTTATGGCATTTTAGACGGTTATTTGTAGATAACAGAATTGCCTTATCCTGGGTCAAGGCACACTCAAACATGAAAGGGAACGATAGGGCGGATACTCTAGCAAGAGAGGGAGCATCTTTGAAAACCGATAAGAGGCCTATGTCCCTATCCAAAAGCAATATCTCAAACATACTGTAAGATATGACTCTAGCAGAACACAAAGCACGAACACCCATGTTAATCTATCCAGGTCGAACCTAAAATCCCTGACTGGTATCTTAACTGGACATTGTCAGTCAAAGAAACACCTCTATGTATTAGGAGTCACTGGAGATTCCAACTGCAGTAAGTGCATCAAGTGCTACTCTCCCACTCTGGAAACATTAAGAAAGATCCAGCAACATCGTCCCAAAACCGGCCGACCTAGAAAACATGTTTCCCGGCAAAATCCTCAACATTGTCAAAGAAGCAGGTAGAATGGAGAGCTAGTCCTCCCATTACAGGAGATCTAAAATGGGCCCAAACAAATTCAATTTTGATATTAAAACTGTTCAATAGAAACGCTTCAAATAGAAATAAATCATAATACAAAACTATAAAATTTATGTAGATTAACTAAAGAACATAATTTGAGGGGTACGGAGGTAGGGAGAGACACAAATAAATATATTTGCTACAGTAACCTAATCTACTATAATATACGGTGTACCATTATTAAAGATCGGTTTGGCTTTAAATAAAAATATGATATGGTTGATTAAGACCCTAAGAAATAAAATAAAATATAATGGTCATGAATTATTGGTAGCTATCACCTTAATATTTTAATATTGCTAAACTTATTGTTTTAATAATAATAATAATCTACACTTTTATTTACATTAATTGAATATTACTGCACATCAATATATTTTTTCTTAAATATAGGTTAATTTAAAGTAATAAAATCCTACTTTTCATCTGCATGTACTATTTGGAGTATATTAAAGTATTTTTGGTTTTCTAAAATAAGTAACTTTCGCTCATTCATATTTTTTCAGCAACAACTTAATTATTATTACTTGAAAAAGAAAATTAAAAAAAAAATTGGTTTGGTAACTACAGTTTCAATATATCAGTGTATCATTTTCAAAATGAAAATGAAAGGATATTAATTAAGTCGTGAACATTTGCGTACGATGTTTTACAACTTTTGACGTTTATTATTTCAGCAGCAATCGATGATCTTAATTTGACTTTTTGCAATGAATTTCGAGTATTTCGAATTTAATGGTTCTTGATGGTGCATGAAGGACCACTAAATTCGAAATACTAAACAATTTAGCAATGAGTATCTCTCAAGTATGCGTTACACACTCATATATAAAACATGGTTTTATTAGAATTTGCTAACCCAGCATTTGAAATAAATGAATATTTTGGGTACTAATTAATTAATAAAATACTGAAGTTTTTTTGGGGCGAATTCACAATAGCTGAAAGTTGGATTTTTAAAAAGAAACAATTATTGTGTTAAGAAATGATTCAACATACAGGATAGGCGTGTTAATGAAGGAAGTGTAATGACATTGGCTTGGTTAACCAATACCCACAACAATAGTTTGGTAAAAATGACGAATTTATTAAATCGATAAACAGATAAGTTAACGTGTTCCTCGAATTTTAGATAATTATATAGCGACGTTGATATTTATATTTAGTGTGTGTCATATGTAATTAAGCAATAGCAGAAGAACCTAGTACTTAAATCATAACAGTCAATGTTGATAAAATTAAATACAACGCGCATTTACTAAACAATAATATTCGATAAATACATTTTATATATTATAAATATTTTAATTAAAATGTTTTTATTAACTTGAAAAGATAACATAACGTTCTATTATAAAATATTCATTGTTTGCAATAAAGTATGTTAGATATTCTAATTTTGCATTTAAGGCACGTGTCTTTTTTCGCTCTATTATTAAAGAATACAGCGATAAGATTATTGGTCAGGGCTATTGTTTTAACATTGAATCCTACGATAATGATTATGAACACGTGCTGTTCGAGTTAATAAAGAATCAAAATCATATAAGTAAATAAAATTATATTTTATAGTTTTTTTTTAAATCGGTAGTAGTACTAATTATGTTACTAATTAAATTTAAATTTTTATAGTCTTAACATTCAAGAAAATATTCATGGCTCTTAAAACGAAAGCATATCTACAATTTTTTAAGAATTTAATTTATTGCTTTAATTATATGTAAATGTTTATTGGGAAAATTTACTTATATAATATTATTTATTTTTTATTTACCACCAAATAATGCATTTTTTATTATATTTTACTATCTTTGATTTGCATAGTTATTTATACATAATTATATTATAATATTAAATAATATCTTACCAAAATTCACACAATGTCACCGAAACATCGAAGGCACACTTAATGCAAATACTATTTCAAAATAAACTACTTTTAGCACTTAAACAAACACTATCAGTTAATTCATCACAAACACAATAATCATACCTGTCGAGATGAATGTAATCAGTATTAGGAATAAATCAGAGCGACAAAATCCGCCTATTGAAGCAATCGAAGGCTGCGAATGTACACTTTCAAAAGCTGTACGATTTGTAAGTGTATCATTATAAATTTTGAATGAGTCATGGTTAATTCTCAAGGGAATACCGCGGCCTCCATTTTGGAATTCCGCTCGCGTAGTACCGTTAGCAAAATAAGCGGACGCAGTGACAATTATGAATACCAAATTCCCTAAAAATTTCAAACAAACATTATTACAGAGACCTGCTGCGGTTGGGAAATAACCGTACGATTAGTTAATCGGCATTGTCTGGACTGAATAGATACAGCAGTGGTTAGTCATAAGTCGAGATAATTAAGAGATAATTAGAATGTTTAATGGCACAAAAATAAATATTCAGGAAGTGACGTGAAATTGGCGAAAGTTAATGTTTGGAAATAATCGGAAATTTTACGACGTCGATGTGAAATCCGAGAAAAAATTGACATAAATTATATTAATGAGACTTGGTAACCCTTGGTCGGACGAAAATATCGCAAGGTAATATAATAATAATTATCGATAATTATTGGCTTCGTATACATAACAATTTATTACCGATTTGACCATCATAAAATTAACTTTCGATTTAATTTAAAACGATATACACTAAAACTTATGCCAGCATTAATTTGTATACCTTTTTAGGAACTTGCATTTTTTTAAATATTGCCAGAACATATTTAATAACTATAAACTTGTATTTAGTACCTAAATGCCATATATTTTTTACTCAATTCATCATCAATAATAATCTTTTTTAATAGGTTTATTTGAATTAATACTCTTGTTGTATCCCGGGTGTTTAATAACAATTTTATCTTGAAATATATTTCCATTAAGAGTGTAGCTTGGGGAGTATTAATTTTAGAATTACTATTTAAGTATTGATTGAAGCGTATAATCTAAGCCCAAAACTCTTGATCTTTACAATTCAAATTTCTCCGTATCAGTAGTTGAAAATTTCGAATACACACATCATTGGGATTTACTATTGTACAAACATTTATATTATACAGGTATGGTTCCTATTGATATTTGTAAGAAAATTAAACCAATTTTTGACATAGATTCACAACAAAAAGATTGGTGCTGTTGTGGTATAATAATAATTTTTTGTGATTTCAAAAAAAATTGTCTAGTCATAAAAATTATAAATAACAGAACAACAATAATAGAATTTTAAAATGTAATTATTACAGGGTCCATTATAAAGGTACTGCGCATTTTGTAGGAAATATACCGGGTGTCTCAGACCACCCGTACCAGCCTTTTATTTCGACAACGCTTGGTCGAATGTGACTGGGACAAAAATATTTATTACTAAAGTGAACCCAAGGAATCCACTGATGAATTTATTTTTTACCGGAATAATCCGGAAGTACCCGGAACCGGAAGTAACTTTAAAATTTCAAATGGCAACATAGGTCGAGTATGGTCTTAATTGATAGGTCTTTTCAAAAGAAACAACTTTTATTAAAATGTTTTTTTAATATTTTGCATATTTACAAAAATAAACGAAAAAAACTAAATTGAAAATTAGTTATCCATTCAACACTAAATTTCCTCAAGTAGGCTTTGCTTGTTTGTTATGTCAAAATAATTGACGTTCGTGAATATTTGAAGTAAAATAAATTGTTATTATAAAAGTATTGAATGTGTCAACATGGTTTTTACAAACCTCTAAGGTTTTGATGTGCTGATGATATTAGATGAATGCGGCCAAAACTATCTTGCTGATGAGCGAATTTATGCTGAACGATACCCTCAACGAGCCAATCAGTCAAAAATTGTTTTTCGGCGCCTTCCAGAACGAGTTAAGACAACTGGTAAGCTATAGCTTAGCCACAACAAAGGTCGAAGTATCAGAAAACGTGTACCAGGTGAAAGAACATCAGATATTCTTGCAGCAATTGCTCTGGACCCGAACATCTCTACTAGAAGAATTGAAATCGATGCTGGAATAAGTAGCTCCACTGCTTGGAGAGTTTTAAAAACATACAAATTCCATCTATATCATATCTCTCTACACCAGAAAATTGAAGAGCGGGATTTTCAAGATAATTTGAATTTTTGTGAATGGTTGTCTCATAAAAATTATAATTTCTATCATAAAATTTTATGTACAGATGAGGCGACATTCGAAAGCAACGGAGTTGTTAATTTACATAATGCTCACTACTGGAGTAATAAAAACCCTCATTGGTTAAGAGAAGTTAATAATCAACACATATGGACCCTTAATGTTTGGTGTGGTATTTTAGGAAACCAAATAATTGGTCCGCATTTTTTCGATGGTTCATTAAACGGAGCTAAATACGCTGATTTTTTAGAAAATAATCTTTTTGACCTTTTAGAAGACGTTCCATATACAACACGTTTAACAATGTATTTGCAACAAGATGGTTGCCCAGCTCATTACGCAAGAGTTTCTCGTTAAACCGTTGATCGCCTTTTCCCTGGCCAATGGATTGGAAGGCTAGAACCATTTCCATGGCCACTTCGTTCTCTTGACATAACGCCTCTTGACTTCTTCTTGTGGGGACCTATCAAAGACCTAGTCTATAAAGAGCTTCCAACCACGAGGGATAATATGAAGAAGAGGGTACGGAATATCTGCCGTTCACTTAGTGAAGATGATATACTACGGGCCGTCAACGACGTTCGAAATCGGCTACAAAGATGCATTGATCAAGAAGGAAGGCAATTTGAACACACCATAAATAATTGAATAGTTGTTTTAATTATCATTTTCTTTACTTTCACACTCTTATTTGAAGTATTAAATAAAATACTTTCAAACAATTGTTATTTTTTGTTTGTCGAAATAAAAGGCTGGTACGGGTGGTCTGAGACTATAGAAGCCATCCATCTCAAAATAATAATAAAATAATAAATTAGTTTTGAATAAGAGGAACTCTTCTCACCTGAGTGTAGAAAATAACATATTATCCAAGGAAAGTATTGAGGAACAATACGAAGAATCATGTAAGAATATTTGCAATATTAACACATATACAAAGTGTTATTCTAACAAAAAAGCAAAGCCTACTTGAGGAAATTTAGTGTTGAATGGATAACCAATTTTCAATTTAGTTTTTTTCATTTATTTTTGTAAATATGCAAAATATTAAAAAAACATTTTAATAAAAGTTGTTTCTTTTAAAAAGACCTATAAATTAATACCCTACTCGACCTATGTTGCCATTTGAAATTTTAAAGTTACTTCCGGTTCCGGGTACTTCCGGATTATTCCGGTAAAAAATAAATTCATCAGTGGATTCCTTGGGTTCACTTTGGTAATAAAATTTTTTGTCCCAGTCACATTCGACCAAGCGTTGTCGAAATAAAAGGCTGGTACGGGTGGTCTGAGACACCCGGTATATTTATTGATCATACTCGTACAACTGCTTAATATTCATCAAAATACTCGTCTCTAGCATCAATGCACTTGCCAAAACGTGATTGGCATACCTGGAAGGCGAGTTTCAGGGTTTCTCTTTAGTCCAGCCATTACACGTGCGACCACCCAGTGTTTCGATCTCTTGAGCACCTGACCTTCAGTTAGAAGACTTAGTTAACAGTTTCTCTCTATGGTTCAAATACAAAATGGATGATTCTTCGACCGCCAAAAAAGACAACGAGCAACATTTGATTTTGTGCCACTCGCTACTCCGCCTTTTCGATTCTGTGTCGTACTCAAATATCTAGAATTCGTCCCCGTTTAGTTCTTTCTGGTCTTCTATCAAAACTTTACTTACTGCTAGATGCTCAATCGACAGTTTATTGTGGCCGTAGTTGGGAGTCCAGAACGGTGATCGTTGGCAATCTCTGCCCGCTCTTCTTGAACGTCTTATGCCATTTCCCACTGTGACTTTGAAATGCAATCATCCTTGAAGTCCTCTTGAAACATCTGGAATGTTTTGGTTACATTCTTTTCAAGCGACACGCAACGAACGCTCTATTGTACCCAGTTGGAAAACACACTTCAGGTGGAGACACGTCTTTCCACTCAAACTGCTCGAAGCAAAATGACGACTGGCTGTTCGAAAGAACAGACAATTCACAACTGTTCTTGGCCCACTTTACCCCGCTGCTATTTTTAGAAGCATCACAATAAAATAATGCAAATTACTTTCATAATATTGGATTGATAAGGCTGTTACTTGGCGAAACTCCATTATGAACTTATAATGAAAAACACGATTGATTTGAGTTTAGATCTATTTTGTAGATTCTGCTACAATTGATTCACCACACAGTGAATTATTTGTTTTGAATGATGTTTTAATGTTTAAAGATTTCAATTCGATAATTCGTACTTCAATCAGCCTAACGGCTGACAAATAATTGACTACACAAATTTATAAACAACGCAAAAGACAAAACAGCTAATAATGAAAGGTCAGGCGTCTACCTGTTAGAATGTGGTAATTGCCCAAAATTATATGTGGGACAAACAGGCCGGAGCTTCGTGGACCGAATCCGTGAACATAAGAAAAGTTTCACATTGGAAAAAACAACATCAACGTACGCGATCCACCTTCTAGATGAACAACATCAATTTAATCCGGATTTCAAAATACTACACACGTGCCAGAAAGGAAAGAAATTAAACCTACTAAAGCAGATGGAAATAAACAAATTTAACAAACGCCATATTCTATTAAATGAACAAACGGATCTCAACAATTCACCATTACTCAATTTATAATTTTTGTACCTGTAATACCCCCACCATATTCATACTGTTTTTGTAGTATTTAAGTCTCCATTGTAATCAATTTAAAATCATTATTCATCTGTCTGATGAAGCCACTGTGTGGTGAAACAATTGTAGCAGTCTCTACAAAATAAAGCTAAACTTAAAACGATGGTGTTTTTCATTATAAGTTTACTTTCATAATAATCCCTGTATTAAATAAAGTAATTTTTATACAAACAAGTTTTTTGCTAATTATCTAAACATTATTAAAGAAAATATTCACATATTTCTACAATGTTCTCGTGAAAGTCAATTAAAAATATTATTTTTAATTTAGTTTTCTTTTAAATATTTTTGAAATTGCTATTTGGTAAAGAATACGTATATCCCCACAAAATGTTTCTATAACTTTCTAGTAACAGTTAACTTATTTTTAGATTCAATTGGTCCTCTGTGACTATTTAATAGCCATGGATATTAATCATATCCGTTTGTTTTCTATTTAACTTCTTTTGAGTTCAAAACTATGTCTACAGCACTACAATGTTCACATTTATCTAAAAACATTCTTATTATACATAAAAAACTACTGTTAAAGAATTTATGATATAAGTTTCTCATTTTTGTTTAATAAATATTTGATAAATTTATATTTTCTAAAAAATCATGTTCTATGAAAGTTTTGTTATTCAATAGTGTATGATAAATTAAGAACTAATTTATCATAAACTATTGAATAAATAATATTATGTATGATAAATTAGTTCTTAATTTATCATACATAATAACAAAACTTTCCTAGAACAGGATTTGCAAAGGACCACAAGCAGAACTCATAATCTTCATTTTTTTAGAAGTTTTATTTGAATTATGGGCTACTGTTCGATAATTTATAATAAACATTTCTTTCGGCAACATTCGGGAACTTGAAAATTTTGATCTGAGAGTTCTGCTATCTCCATCAAGTACTTAATATTATTAGAAGCATATATTTAAAATCTAGGCTTAAATCTTCAGGATTTTTTGTCTTCTAAAAACATTTCTATTATATAAACGATGTTTCCATTTTTCAAATGTTTATAATAAATTGTTTTATTTTTGACAGGAGGTCTTTACTAGTATACAATGAATATTATGAATATTATTTTGGCATAGATTCAACAAGTTTTTGTACATTTTAGGACCAGGAATAATATTATTTTAGTCATCGTTGCTTTATCATAATTGTTTATCATTTTTTGACAAATAGATTGTAATTTTTTTTAAGAGTTGTTATTATAAGAATAAATATTGTCTAGTTGTTATTATAAGAATAAACATTTTCGAGTTTTCCTTTTCCTTCGCCTTAGTTACCTGACAAGACATCAGCCATAAGTATCTTGATGTTTTGTTCTAACCTTTAGCAACTTTCTCGGACCTTGTAATTTTTACCAGAAAGTTCTGCTATCTCCAACAAGTATTTAAATTTGTTGAGAACTTATATTATTTGAACATAGATGTTTTTAATAAATATAAATAGATAATATGATATACTCAACGACATTAGAAGCGTTACACCCAGAAGGATTAATATATATAACTAGAGTTTTTTCCAAGATCGTAGCCTTACATCAAGAATGAAATGATCACATTGTCAAGAAATTTTATTAACAAACAATCCAAAAAATATAATATGTGATTGGCGACCCCTTTGCTGTATACACTCCTGTAGGCGTCTGGACATCGACAAAATGAGATAGTCGATGTCTTCTTGGGGCATCTCCTTCCAAGCAACTTGAATTTCTTGGATCAACTGTGCTAGAGAGAAATTATTTTTTTGTCACAGTAAATATAAAAGGCACAAGGCTGAAATTATTATCTATTATTTTTTGGATTTTTTTTAGCAACACTTTTAGTCACTATATTTAAAACATACATTTTAAATATAGTGACTCTGTTGCTAAAAAATAAATTCCAAAAAATCATTTCTTCTTGGCGTAATGCTCCTAATGTCGAGAGATGCAAAACGTTAATAAGTTATTAGAATAATCTGGTTTTATTCATCTGTTCAACAGTAATTTTATTAAATTGAAATGTCACATAATGTCAATCAAACAGAAAAATCAAAAATTTTAAAGGCTTTCTTAAATTTTTTCCCATTTTTAAAACTACTTCCATATATCAAAATTTACGAAGTCACATTGGATAAATTATCTAAACTTAAATATTGCTTTCACTATTCAACAAGCAAACTAGAAAACCAGTTTATAAACATCATAGAATCCTATTAGAAAATCTATTTGTGATCACCTCGGTTATCTGTACAGAATAATAAAAACTTTAGGTATGTATATATATATATATATATATATATATATATATATATATATATATAATATCAGGTTCATTCGGAAAACTCCAGAAATTAAGAAGTTCGAACTGCTCAACAGTTCGTACTGGTTATTCAGAAGAATATCATCATTCCTACTAGCCTCTTAATATTCAGACCTTTAAGGAAATTTAATTTGCGGTCTTTTTCTGCAAAGCGTATTGGTTTGATATTGAGTCGTATAATTCTGTTCGCGTGGTTTGTTTTACTACTGCTTTTTTGTGTTCGGTGAACCTGATTTTGAAATTTATCTATCCCAATTCTCGCATTTCACCTCAAAAATGCTGAATTTTTCTAATAAATCTATTATCTCTATTTTGTTATTAACTAAATATTTCCTTAAATTATCCCGGTTAACTTCTATTACTTGGATGTTGTGTTTATTTATTTCTTTGGCTATCTTCTGACTCGCATATGAAATTTAAGGATTAGCTGCGGACTTCTTATCTTCTTTTGGTTCTTCTGCATTGAGCAATGGTTTTTGAATTGCTTTCCTTCTCTTGTATTTAATAGATTGTATGTTATTCTTGGTTAAAATCTTCTTTGCTGTGCGGGGTGTTGATTTTAATGCGGACATATCAATAGTAAGTTGAATTTTCATATTCATTGAATTTAACATTGTTAAAAATGTATCCATCTGTCTGTTTGTGCCTTTCCAGATACAGAAAATATAATCAATATATCTGCACCAATGTTGTATGTTTTTCGTTGATGAGTTGTTCTTAAATAATTGTTCTTCAAAAGTACTCATGAATATTTGCCCGAAGATTGGTGAAACAGGCGATCCCATTTTGGTCGATATAAGTATTTATTAAGTTTGATTTCTGTGGTGTTATAAGTAACGATTATACTTAGCATTTTCTGCGTACGATTTCTTTTAGTTTAAGAACTGGTACTGATATGAAGAGGATCTTGACATTAAGGCTATATTGCTGACTTAGGTTCTTAGTTTTCTTCATGAAGTCGATAGAGTGTATAATTCCATATTTGGTTGTGCAGGAAATTATTTCTGGAAGGATTTTCTTAGCAAGAGAATGCTTTTTATTTGAGGGACCATTGATATATGAAATAATTGGACTTATTGGGGTGTTCGGTTAAGGCAGGCCGTTTAATATAGATATTCGTGTAATCAGAATTATATATTTCTTAAACTCACTATCTGGGTTAATGGAATGCGCTTTCTTAATTGCTTCAACAATAAATTTCATGATTTTCTCAAGTAAACAAATTAAGTTACGCCTATATTTCATAGAAAATTAGATGTTTTAACCCGAATTGTATCGAAGAAGTTGCAAAACTGTGAATAAAATTAGCATACTACGAATTACTTAAAAATGTAATCAGGCGATCTGGTACACTTAGTAATATTAAACTTAAACCTCCAATTTCCAAATTTTAATGTGAAATTTTTAGAAGAAATTTGTAGAGAACATAAATTTTATATGCGTAACAAAAAGAATCTAGGAATAGATTATTGTAGAAAAAGCTACAATGAAAAGTTAAACAGTTCTATGTGAATGAAAAACAACGTTCTACTTTTTTGAACGATTTAATAGGATAATATGTGATAAGCAGCTACTATAAAACACAATCTAATACAAATAATATCAAAGTGTATCTTCTTTACAATGTATTTAGCAAGTGGATGTATGATCAAAATAACCAATGAAAATTTCCAAGGTAGTGAATAGTTGATATATGGTACGTTGTTAAATATCTATATTGAATGGTTGGGACCGTTACTACGTTGTAATACATACTTAAACTGAATTGAAAAATTCACTATGTTTTAACCACAAATAATTATTGTAATAATATTATATAACGTGTAGGCACAATTATATAAATCTTAACAACACAGCACGACTCGAGTTTCGACGTTTTATCGACTTGATAATGACTATAAAACCTCGAAACTCGAGTCGTGGTGTGTTGTTTAGATTTATATAATTGTGCCTACATGTTATATAATATTTTTACAATAATTATTTGTGGTTAAAACATAGTGAATTTTTCAATTCAGTGTATCTATAGATGAGTAACAGAAAATAACAGTTATGTTTTATTTATTTTTTATTTGAAATCTCAAGCAGTGATTGTTATGTGTAATATTGTGTATGCAAAAACATTATAAATATTATTCATAAAACAATTCACATTTCTAATTATAAAATGCCTATTATTTATATATCAAATATTGACTATCAACTTCAATAATCGAAATAATGCTTTTCGCTGGATTGTCAAAATATTATAATTATTATAAGCACAAACAATCCTTAAAATGAAAGAGTGAATGCTTGAATTTTTTCCTTTATTCTGTTATGCATATATTATTTGTTTTTCATATTAAATCCAAATTTGTACATAAATGCCGTTAAATACAGAATCACAATAATTAATCTTCTCTTGATTTTACATTATTAGCCCTAACAAGTTTTATACTAGAAAGATCTTACCAAAATATATTGTTTTGTCGCTTAACAAACTTGTCGCTATTCATTTCATTCGGGGATTAAAAAGGTAACAGATTTTACGATCGGTTTTTTTTATTCTAAATATATACACATTTAACAAATCATATTAACTTTCTTTATTATTAGCAAAAATTTTACTATAATACACTAATTAAATCAGAGCTTGATTAATTTATTTTAATATATGGCGCTATTTACCACACTTGGCATTTTGGTACCATGAAGCACTTTCCCTTTCGCTTTCATCGACCATCGGTCATTGGACGCATTAAAAATGTGTAACTTTTATCGTTTCTCTTAATTTAATGTAGTTACTAGAGTATGCGAGGGTTAAATATCACTTAATTAAAAACACAGTTATATTCCTTTCTTCACTTTTTATTTTTCACAGCTAAATGTACATTTCGGGTACTATGTACCCATTATCAATAGCTAACTGAATACAAACAAAAAAAGTCTCAACAATATATATACCTCAATAGATTATACGGAAAAACCGAAAAGTAATTAACACAAGTAAACAAGCGGTATCTTAGAACGTGAGGATTAAGGATTATTCGGCATCTGTCTGGGAAGGATGTATAATAGGGTTAGTGTGGATTTGATCAGGTAATAAATTCAATAGCGGGTTTGTTAGTGGGCTTAAATCAAAATTTATATAATTTATTCTTGTTTTTACACATTTCTATTGCTTCCAACATGTCTAAATGATGACAACTCTATTCTTTTAACAATTTAACATTACTTATTGAAAATTTGTGACCTGTTGTTAAATTATGATGAACAATTGCTGACTTATTATATATTAACAATTGCTGACTTATTTATATATTATTTAGAAAACCAAGCCAAAAGAACTTTAGATTATTTCCCAAGAATTTGGATTAGATACGTTGACAATATTTTTGCCATTATTAAACAAGATTTAGATGTCACAAATTTTATCAATAACCTTAACAAAGCTATACCCTAGCATTAACTTCACATTCGAATTTGAATCAAATAATCAACTCCCCTTTTTAGACGTATTAGTAATTAGAAACAATGACAAACTAGAATTCAATATTTTCCGAAAACACACTCACACTTTTAACTATATCCATGCTAGCTCACACAGTCCATTTAAACATCAATTAGCTTCCTTCAACAGCATGATCTACAGAGCAGTAAATCTCCCAATTTCAAAAGAAAATAGAAACAAAGAATTTAACTTCATTTTAAAAATCGCCAAATCTTTAGGGTATAGCAATAGAACCATTCAAAAACTAATAAATAGACACAGCAGACAACATAAAATCCAATCAATAACTAGTTTAAACCTATTTTGAAATCAGAAAATAATAAAAAATATATAAAAATAATTCACGAACCTAAAATTAATCAACATATAAATAAAATTTTCAAAAAATACAATTTCATTCCGGCACATTGTACTAAAACGAAACTTAAAATGTTATTAGGCAATACATTAACAAAAGAAAACCAATTGTTGAATTCAGGTATTTACTCGGTAAACTGCAATAATTGTGATAAATTATACATAGGACAAACTAAAAGAAACGTACACCTAAGATTCAAAGAACACATGTACCACACTAAAAGCCAAAACCCTGATAAGTCAGCAATTGTTCATCATAATTTAACAACAGGTCACAAATTTTCAATAAGTAATGTTAAATTGTTAAAAGAATCGAGTTGTCATCATTTAGACATGTTGGAAGCAATAGAAATGTGTAAAAACAAGAATAAATTACTTAATTTTGATTTAAGCCCACTACTTTTCGGTTTTTCCGTATAATCTATCGAGGTATATATATTGTTGACACTTTTTTGTTTGTATTCAGTTAGCTATTGATAATGGGTACATAGTGCCTGAAATGTACATTTAGCCGTGAAAAATAAAAAGTGAAGAAAGGAATATAACTGTGTTTTTAATTAAGTTTCTCTTAATGTTCAAAACGTATTTTTTATTTTTTATTATCGGCATTACTTAAATGATTTTTATGCATGAGCAGGAATGGCAAGAAATGATTTAGCAAAACAGCAGATGTATTTTTAGAAAACAATTTCCAACATGTACGTTGAGTCATAGACAAGCTACCATTTACATATATTTACATTAATTAAGATATGTTACATAAACATGCTGCCGCCTTTGAAATAAAAATCAACACAACAATAAACAAGATTTTATTGTTTGTAAGGTTTTGTTTACAGTACTGTATATTTACAATGTGTTAGTTTATTCTCCTAATAAATTACGCATGAGCCTTAATTATTAATTTAAATATTTTTATGTGTTTCCTAAAAGTATAATAATCAAAAACATTTAAAATTCTAAGTTATTCATAAGATAAAATCATTTTCTACTTGGACTAGATATATTTACATGTTAAATGCTTAGTAATAATAAAAATAAACAAAATAATTTTTTCACATGGCTTAACTTTATTTTATTTTTAATAATATTATACATAGTAGTGATAGTTATTTATGTTTTTACACATGTAACCCTTGGATTGCTTATTTTTAAGAATATTTTAAGTTTACATAATTATTTAATAATATTAATAATCACATATATCCAAAATTGTAATTTTTATAACATTTTAAGTTTTTGGTATAAAAAAAAACAATGTAAACTGAATCTGAATGAAAATAATGGAATTTAATTTTTTTAATTAATAATAACCTCATGCAACACGTTACCGACTACACATCTATCATCAATCGGATCAAAAAGCAAAATGGCCTAATCATATAATTATACAATCTTTTTTAGAAGGAAATATTCTTCGTTCCACCTTGTCGACACTTTAGGGGAGTCGTACTAGACAACCTGTACATTTTCGTGCTTTGCTAAAATAATTCTTAATTGACTTGCCTACCTCAACCCAGTTGCATAAGATTTTATGTAATTTTCGTTACAATTTGTCCCTTTTTATAACTTACTAAACCACCTAACTAAGATTGCACCTTCATACCTTATTGCACATTAAAATATTTTTTTTTAATTTCGTCCATAAAACATGTAAACTTCTTCATGTTCTTTGGCATTGTTCTCTTTCGTTAATTCACAAACTGTGGCACACAGCTCGCTAAACTTTTAGAGTAAAGTAGATAAAAGTCGTCCTTCAGGAATAAACTTTCCGAAATATGATCTTACTGCCAACAGCAAGACGTCATAATAAATTAACTGGCACTCAATTAGCCTCCATTAATCTTTGAGCTACATTGAGCTACAAAAATACGCTCGTTATCGCTGCTTTTCAACCTATAGCTTCTTAATAAACATAGCATTATTTTCGGAGGAGTAGTAGTTCATGATAAACGACCTCAGAAAGATGATTTCTCTAACGATACAAAGACTGTGACTAATTTATCATAATCCAAGACCTCTTCAATGTTTTAATCATCATTAAGCAGTTTAACTTATAACGTCTGATGTTAGCTGTAAGTAGAGGTGCCTCGCACACAATAAAAGACAACGTGATCGACATAAAAATTCCGAAAGTTATGAAAAAGAAAGTTATTTTAAAATATATTACATCAATATAATTAGTATATATAGAAGGTAGATAGATGATCTAAGTATAGCATTTATGGCGTTTACCTCAGAGTTAAGCAACATGGCTAAGATGCTGGTAATTTCGGTTTGTTAATAACCAATTGGAACAATTTACATTATCACCAATCAATCTGAAACTCCACCTTCAGTCCCTTGGAAGAAGAATGGTAGAGATTACCACAGAGAGATAATCCAAAAACGTCTAGAAGAGAACACTAAGTAACTTAGCGATAATTTTATAATTTCCAACCAAAGGTGTATCGAATAATAATTATATAATAAAAGTTGCATCGAATCGAATAAAATCCACAACAGTTGGTCCTTCGAAACGGACTGTTTCAAGAGATTAAATCAGTGCACTAATTCGAAAAGGCGGTGGTTCAAAGAAGCAGCACTACAGCATGATATGGAAGGCCTGTATTCCCTTTGGTCAATATCTGGGAGAAGAAGCTTTGGTACTGTCCTTGGACACGACCTCAGGAGAAGCGTAGCAGAATCAGCCCTAAGTCAAGAGTATATTGATAAGGTAGACCTCTCCTTATTCATTTGCTATTTTCATATTGAACCATGTCTTATTTTAAAAGTTTATGATTAATAATGATTTAACTTTAGAATCTGTTGATGCAGAATTAACATTAGAATTAATTGATGAAGTGTTACATTCAATCAATGAGTTTTGTAATTAAGAAAGGGATAACTTCGATGAATAATTTAGGATAGGTTTAGTTTTGCATTTAGAATATTTAAAACACTTAAAACTTCAAGTCAAAAAATAAATTTAAACTTATGAAACATTAACAACTAAGTACTTCTCAGCAAGTAAAATTGCCGGATATTATATTGTCGTCATTTGGTGGCGATTACTGTAAATGGTTTTTATTTAGAGATAACTTTAAGTTAAATTATTTGGTTGCGAGACAATTGTTAAGGAAGAAATAGCTATCTTCGTTTTATTTAACTTGCAACATACTTGAGTCTTCTAGTGAATATAGAGAATGGTATAAATACCATATTACAAAACATATTTTTTTAATTTATTTGATCCTAATGCGCTGCCTAATCTTAACACGATGAGAGTGGGAAAATCAAATAAACAATGCTCCACTTTAAACGACCTAATTAAGTTTTTAACGACGCGACTACCTTAATTGTAGTCTGTTAGCAACACTTATTGATCACTTTAAAGACATTAGGAATAATGCAAACAATATATTTAACAGCAATTTAATCTCATATTACACAATCACATCAATTGTTCAGTTGTAATAAATTTCGCGAACTAAATGTTTCTAAAAGTTTAGATATGGTACGAGAAAAGAGATTTTGTAGGAATTGTTTAAAGTGGGGACATCATGTTATTGAGTGTAAGTCAACAGGACGATACAAAACATGTAATAAGTCACATAACACTCTACTACATTTCTATAATGAAACAAACATAGTTGAAGTTAGAATGGGAGATGTAAACATACCCTTAGAGCGATTAAATTTAATTGCAAATAGCATAATTACAAAATTAGGGTTGAAAACATTTAGGACAAGTCAAAACCTTTCGGTTTAATTAATATGGAGTCAAAAGATAGTAATTTCTTCTCAAAAATACGTTGTTTCTCAATGGATAAAATTACGCATAAACTTCCAAATGAGCGATAGACGTTAAACAAATTAAATTACCTTAGGATATAAAAATCCATTCTATATACTACAAACCAGCCGACGTAGATTTATTAATATGGGTTGAATTATACAAAAGTCTTATAAAGTCAGAACGTATGTCAATAAAAATAAGCTGGCCCAATTAAATTTAAATGTTAGACGGAGAAAATTTTCAACAAAATGATCAATTCAAATCAAGGGAGACTATTAAATGGTTGCGAAAATTTTAATTAATTTAGAATAGAAATTGGAAAAGGCTCTCCAATTACGCGATAAATTAGAGTAAACTCTTTCAAATGGTGGTTTTCTATTGTGCAAATGGGCATCCAATAATGTTAAAATCGCCAGCGATTAAATAGTGCAATAGACAACAGTCCCTTATTAAACCTAGCATCAAACGAGCAAATAAAGGCATTAGGCATGCAATGGAATTCAAATAGCGATACAATTCTGTATAAATCATTTACATCGGAACTAGTATCGAGGAAACAACTGCAACGGCAGCTGTACCAGTAGCAATGCTATATGTCGCAAACTGTAATTCAGAAACTACCGAAGAAGAGCTAGCAAATTATGTTTCATTAAAAATATCCTCCACACAAATTAAAATAGAAAAAATAAAATTAAATGAATTTTCGTGTTCTTTCAAAATTACCGTTCCGCAAGAACGTGCAGAGGAACTCCTGAAGGAAGATGCTTGGCCTAAAGGAATCAAAATACAGCCATTTCGATTTCGAAATCCCTATGGGTCCAAGAATCGCCAACAGAACTACAATAAAGGAAGAAGAAGAATCATTCAACATCATACAAATGAACGCTAGAAGTGTGCGCAATAAAAAACTTAATTGTGACGTGTATTTAAAAGAACAAAATTATCCCAATCTACTAAGTGTGTGTGAACACTGGCTATGTGATTTAGAAATACCGATATTTAAGTTAGATAGTTACAAATTAATTATTTTTTTCTGTAGAGCTCAACAACGTGGGGGCGGAGTTAGTATTTATGCGTATAATGACACAGAAGCGATCCCAGTAAATATTCAAGTTAAATCTGTGGATCAAGTTAGACGATAAGAAGATCATATTAGTATCGGTTTATCACCCCCCAGACAGCAACCATGAGATATTTATCGAGAAATTAAACGAGACTTTAATAAATATATATTCAAAGTACACTAACACTTTTATCTGTGGCGATTTTAATATAAACTTATTCGAAAACTCAAAGGAAAAAGTAAAGAACTTTATATATACATTAGAAGCATTTGGCATGAAACAAACAGTACACGAAGCTACGCGAAAAACGTCACTATTAAACAACATCTTTACAAACTGTCATGAAAAAATGAAGTGTAACAATATTGCTTCCAAAATTTCAGATCATGACATATTGATTCTCTAAATATACTATAATCCTATTATGAAACAATCCAAAAATATTAGGAAATGTCACTACTCTCAAGAAAACAAAAGGAAATTCTAAGATTATCTATTAGGCGAAGATTGGTCTAATGTTATTAGAGCACAGAACTATAATATAAAATACGACTCCTTTATAAATATATTCAAATATTATTTCGATTTATCATTTCCATTAAAAAGTTCAAAGGCAACTAATAGAAAAGTAGTAGTACCTTAAAGGGTTTAGACTGGTTGTATAAAATTACAAAAGATCAGGAAATTAAAATAAACTATAATGAACTAAAAAAATCATACAAAAAACTATTACAGACTACTAAAAAGCAGTATAATGGGGACATTATAGTAAAGTCAGATAATGTAAGGAAAGCTGCCTGGAAAATTATTAAATCAAATATTAATAATACTAAAAACATGTCATCAGTAAGACATAATTGGCCTACGAATAGATAAAAATGTTATCACAAATCCAAAACTGGTAGCTGATATATTAAATAATCATTTTGTAGATTCTATGCATACTGACAAAACAACAACCCACATTGAAAGGAATAATAGTGTATTTAATACGAATAATATTACCTTTAATTGTCCAATTATGAGTCAAAGTGAAGTATTAAAAATAATACTTCACTTTGACTCACAATTGGACAATTAAAATCAGTTGCAAAGAAGAAATCCGCAGGCCACGATAATATGCCTTGTAATTTAATATATGATGTAGTCGTAGTATACCCACTAACTAACTTAATTAATTGCTCATTTAATGAGGGAAAATATCCAAGCAAACTTAAGGTTGCAAAAATTATTCCTATTTACAAGAAAGGAGATAGGAAGTCACCAAACAATTACAGAAGCATAGCAATCCTGTCGGTATTTGCCAAAGTAATAGACAAATGTATGCAAATAAAGTTATTGGAACACCTGCAAAGAAATCATCTATTAGCGAACAGCCATCATGGCTTCGTGCTAGGAAGAAATACGATAACAACATGAAGTAGTCCAATATATAACTGACCATATAGAAGGAAATAAAAAGGTGACAGGAATATTTTATGATTTTAGTAAGGCCTTTGGCACAGTTGACCACAAACGACTTCTTAGCAAACTCAAATTATGTGGCCTTAGTGAGATAAGTATATCGTTGTTCAAAACCTATCTATTTGCCCCAAGGAGGAATCTTGTTACCTCTATTATTCCTAATATATAGTAATGATTTATATGAAGCATGTGTAATCGATTCGCATATTAAATTAGACCAGTATGCAGATGACACCACTAAACTAGTGCAAACTACAAACCAACAACAGACAATACATAGCAACTAAATAAATAGAATAATCTATTTAGATAACAAAACTGTTAGATTTTTAAATTGGTTTTATTGTAAACACTACATATGCTTCGCCACACTGTGGCTTCTTCAGGTGAAGAACATATTTTCGAAGAAGCCACAGTATGGCGAAACATATGTAGTTTTTACAATAAAACCAATTTGAAAATCTAATAGTTTTGTTATCTAAATAGTGAATATGGACTTTCAACACTTAAGTGCCTCAACAATCAATCAAATAGAAGAATGGTGTAATCAAAATCATTTATATTTAAACTCGTCTAAATCTATAGTTATAACATTCTCAGCTGCACACTAAGTAAAGGATCCAGCCAGTATACTAGTCAGAAGCACAGAAAAATCTATTCCGGTAGTAACGAAAAAAAAAATACCTAGGATTTTTGTTTGGAAACAACAATTTATTAAAAGATAGAACAAAATATTGTGGAGTCAATAAGTTAAAACGTTAAAACATCACCAAACACTATTGTGATTAATGCGTTTGGTGATGCTAGTTTGGCTGCCTATGAGACCGCTATTTATTTGAAATAAGTTTATCCTAACGGACTAACATCTTGCAAGTTACTTTGTGCTAAGTCTCGTGTGACACCTCTCAAAACATTAAAATTGCCGCATTTAAAGTTATGCGCTGCTGTTCTAGCTGCTAGTTTAGTCGATCGTGTAAAGAGAGCATTTTTTTATGATGAATCAATATTCAGCTATTGTGTTATGACGGCTGAATTCAGATGCATGTAGATTTCAGTAATTCGTGGCAGATAAAATTGAGAAAATTCAGCAATTATCAGTTATTTCTAATTGGTAACAAATAATAAGCTATGGTCCTGACTTTTTAAAATCAGTTTTTATACCGAAATTTGACGCAGATTTTCGAACATTGTTAGAGGCCCAAATAGATTTTAACAAACTATTTCATGGTTAAACAAGTACTCGAGTTTTGTAAAGTTAATGCGTTTTAAAGCCAATCCTAAAAGTAAATTAACGGAATAACTGAATATTGACGAATAAAATATTTGATAGGCGTTTGAATTTCCGACTCATTAAAAAAAAAACTTTTAAGGTTGGTACTTAGCAGTGGCAGGATTTTAGAGAAATTAAAACTTAACGGAGCCTCAAGAAAAATATAATAATAATAATAAATTGTCTTTATTTTCAAAAAAAAATTACATTTAATAATGCTTAAAAACAGGCGAAGTTCAGCTAAGTTGCATTAACTAATGCTGCTCTTCCACTTAACCTGCGTTTAAACAAATGCATGTTACAAAAGAGTACATACAAATACAGTGATAGTTATATACGGCGAAAAAGAAAATATATTAAAACAAAAACAAAAATTTAAACATGGTACTCATGATTTAATAACAAATGAGTAATGGCTTTATTCAATTTTGAAACTGTGAGGCTTTTAAAGCTGGAGAGAATGGAGTTATATATTTTGTAAATATTATAAGTAAACGATCTTTTGAAGAAAGAAGTTTTAAACCTTTGGGGGTGAGATTGTTCCCCTAAACCTCACATTTATATTATGGACATCAGACCAAAATACATTCTGTTGTAGTGATAGGGTGTAGTGTGTAGTTGAATCATCTTACTAAGGAGTATACAACAATGTAAAGTCCTACGTTTGCAAAAATTGAAATGACTCACTACTAGAGTATCGCACAATAAACGTTTCGTTCTTAAAGATAAAACATATCTGATAGCATATATCATTTTTAAGTTAATGTACGCACGGCAGATACACTTACTGATATGCAATTTAAATTTTTTTTAGATTTTGCTAAATCTATTACATTTTGTGGGCCAAAAAGCATTGCATATGACTTTGTGGGATTAGTAATTAATGAGTGGGAATGAGATATATTGACTAACTCTAATATATCGGAGTTTATATTATCGCAAGCAGTATTAATATTATCAAATTTAAATGAGTAAAGCAGTTGAGTGCCATCGGCATATGTGTTGACAGTACAGTGTTTAAGATTATCTGTTAAAAATGACGTATACATACAGACCAAACTGGTCCTAGAATAGATCCCTGGGGAACACCCGCCTCCACCCTAGCAGATCTTGAAATTAAGTAACCTATGCGTACTAATTGAGTACGACCATGCAAAAAACTTGCAATACAAGATGAAGTATCCTCTGAGAATCCTAGAAAGTTTAATTTGGCTAGTAGGATGTCATGGTTAATGGTATCAAATGCTTTACTATAATCCAGTAGTATAAGGGAGGCCAGTAAACCTCTGTCTACATTAAGTAAAGAAGTGACACAACTGTAATTAGGTCGAAATCCAGATTGATTAGTAGAGAGTATGTGGTTATTCTCAAGAAATTTCATTATTTGATCTTTGATGATACGTTCTAAGATTTTTGAGAGGACCGGGAGAATGCAAATCGGTCTTTAAAACTTTTAGGAAAATCAATTTTCGGAAGTAGTGATATTGTCCCTTGCTTCCATATATTAGGAACAATTGATTGTTCTAGGCAGCAGTTCACAATATGTGTGATGTAAGGAATAATGTATGGGCAACATAGTTTAATCATGGAAATATGTATACCATCAGTCCTCACAGCAGTTGATTTTATTCGATATATTATGTCGGAGATATAGTGATGAACATGTTTATTATAGAATTTAATGACGTTATATAATAATTTTATAATGAACATGTTCATCCCAGTATAACTGAGAAATTTTCATTTAAATTAGTAACGTGCGAGAATATCTCCGACATAATAAATCAAATAAAATCGACTGCTGTCGAGCATTTCATGCTTATAAATGAACATCTTTTAAGTCGTTTGCTATAGCTGTCCTTTTTTTAATAATAATATCATTCTGTTTTAAGCTACTCCACATATTCTTGCTGTTGTTATGGATTATATGTTCAAAATAAGCTTTCTTTTCTCGAGATATTGCCGAGTTCACAACGTTTCTTAACTGTTTATAATATGTGAAACCATTTGGATCCTTAGTTTGCTTAAACTTCTGATAACTATTATTACGGATTTTTATCATTTCTTTTATTATTGAAGTCAGCCTTTTTCTTAGTAACCCGAGAAACAATTAGTGGAGCGTGCAATTCAAATAGATGAAGTGAGCATTGGTTAAGATAAATGATTTTGTACTATGAGCAATTTTATAATATATTAGGTCATGGTCAGCAATGTCATGAACTTTCAAGACACCAGACTCAGTACATTTACTTATATTGGATAATATAATTAAATCAATTAATGATGTGGACTGATCAGTAATACGTGTAGGTTGGTTGTAGTATTCAGGAGATCTAAGAATCTAATATATATATGCTTCTCCGCAGCCAACACTATCTGGTTTTGTGAGTTGACATAGCCGCTAAGGTTAAACCAAGCTTCGTCACTATAGAACGACCAAAAAGTTGCTATTGCTTAGAAATTAATTCAACCAATTATAATACTGCACTAGGCGAGGATAATCAGGGGACAGTTATCTTGTACGGATATAAATGTAAAAAAATTACAGGCCTACTGACATGTACCGAGCGATACATCAGTCTGGGCAGATAAACGTAGGGGCGATTTCTTCGGACTCACATCTATTCTTTGCCGAATATCTCTAACGACTGCTTTCGTAAGGACAGTAGAATTTCCTTTGGAAACGCTGCCGGTTTCATGGAATCTCTTAACAATATGGCGAATATGTTGCACAGAGTAGGTGTGACCGAACTCAAGATCAGGAAACAGATCTGCGTTGATTCATTTCTGGTCGAGACATGCAATAACATGTTTTGGGGCCAATAATAAATTGAGAAAATTGCATACATTTTTACAAGAATAATAAAACGAATTAAAGGTGAATCTAAGCATTCGTTGGCATTTTATACCACCCTGGGCTCTTCACTTTGGTATCATAAACTTTAGACCCCTATGTCCACTGTTCAATGATCCAAATGATCTAACCTTTCTCACCCCTGGTCATTTTCTTATTGACGCTATCTCAGAGAGATTATCACAGACATCATCCAAAAAGGTTGTTAAAGAACACAAAGTACAGCGACAATAATTTGATCATCAGTCAGTATTATTTTTCGACCAAAGTTGCAAATGAGTCCTCCCAATTATAATTATAAAATTAAAAGGTGCAACTTGTTTACACATTTGAATATTTCTAATTGTTTTCCTTTAATTAAAATAATTACAGCTCATTTGATTGCATGATTATAAGTATAATATTATTTCCTCTTTTTTAATAATTTTCTATTGCAATTAGAACTTTGAATATTTTTGTGTAATCTTATAACTTCATTATATTCACTTTTTTAATTACCTTTTTCTGAGGATTACCTGTTGCAAATATAATTGTCTTTTACATTGTATTGTAGATTGTAATTTACATATAATTTTATATTCATTTGTTTTTTGTTTCTGCCTGCTTAATTTTTAACTATTTAAATCATCGTTAAAATTTGATACAGAGAACAACATCTTTATTTGGACAAACAAAAATACATTTAGAACGAATACATTTTAATTTAAAATAAGGGTTAGCCTGTCCGTTTGGGCTATCGACCTTTGAATTAAAATTTGATTAAATTGTCTTTTCACTATTTTTTAATTTTGCATGTTTTATTTATTTTATTCTTAAATGCCTTTATTAATGTTATGTTTTAGCGTTTATTGGGGTCGCGCGTAACTGAGTACGGCTCTGTGCGGAGGGCGAGTTCGTGTTTCACAAAAAGGGAAGAGGGTGCTTTTAGCGGGAGCGGTCTCGGCATGTGAATACAAAGATACCTCAGACGCATTACCATTGTCGCGTAAACACTTGTAAAGTTTCTATTTTAATATACAATTTGTAGCGAATTTTTATGGACAACCCCAACCCAATTGGTGGAATTAGTGTCGAAGCACATTCAGATTGGATGTTATTCAATCATTTAACACCGTTTTCTATTATTTTTAACAATTAGTTTTTAGTATTTTCGTTTTTTTTTTTATTAGATTTGAAATAACTATTGTATACTTCTAACGAAAGCAATTCTTTCAGTAAAAGTAAGAACTATACTGATTAGTTTTAGGACAATATATGGCTTTATTTATATTCTTTCATAACGTTTACTTTTAATTATTTTTATTAAAAGTCCTAATTAATTTATTTGCATATAATTAGAGTATCGGATATATTTGTATATTTGTAATATTTTTGTAGACAAATATTTTCATTAATAGCTAATTAATGATTAAATTTTTATAGTAAAGTTTAATATTACTCTCGTTTAGGGCATGAAAATTCCCTATATAATACACTATGATGGGGTTGCCTAACGTACTCGCTTCGGCGGTACATATACTAAAATTGGAACGATACAGAGAAGATTAGCATGGCCCCTGCGCAAGGATGACACGCAAAATCGTGAAGCGTTCCACATTTTTTGGCATTTCTATGAATGATTACATCAAAGTGTTCTTTTTTTAGAAAATCCATAATTTCTTATTTTTTGTAAATTTCTTTATTTCTTAATTTCCAGATTTATCTAATTATTTCGGTAGGTATTTCCTAGAGTTTATCAAAAAATTTAGAAACTCATTTAGTAAAAGAGGAAAACTGAATAAAAAGCTATTAGAAAATTACATAAGAAATAATTATGAAAAGTATGATATTAAAATGAGTAGTGTAGAATTAAGATACAGTGATTTTGTCTTGAAAATTACTAAGTATGTATGTATATAAAATAGTGCTTATGCGAAGGACACTGATTTTCTAAGAAATTTATGGGAAAACTTACATGATGGTCACATCATTTTAAATTAGCATATGTCACATGACGTCATCTACCAATTATCAACAGAATTCATTAAGTGTTATTCTTCAATTTTGCTCTGATTTACTAACAGTTTGCCCAAATTATGGTGCAAAAACCGTAATGGCTTCAAAAGAAGTAGAATAGAATATGCTTTCCCCTCCAACATACATTATGCTTTCCGCAACTTGAAAAGTTGACCAAATTGTGTAATATTTGTTCATTTATTTGTTGAATTCATGAACACCACTCCATTATTTATGTATTTTTGTTTAAAAATGAGATATGGTATAACATACTACGGAGGTAGCAGCTATGCAAATAAAATATTTATAATGCAAAAAAAAGTTAAAAGGATTATGCTTGACTTACCATTCACAAGATCTTCTAGAGGATACTTTAAGAACCATAATATTTTAACATTTTTTGGAATGAATGTATATGAAACACTAACAAAATTTTCTGTATGTGACGTGAACAATACTGCCAAGAACCAGCATGCCTATAATACGAGAAATTACATAAATTATGCTTTGCCGATTCATCGTCTATCACTTTATGAAAGACACCCTTCGTATGTAGCCATGAAATATTTTAATCGTCTTCCTAATGAACTTAAGGCCATCCAGAATTCGAATAATTTTAGAAACCGTTTGTACGAATACCTGTGTACAAAGGAACCCTATTGTTTAAGCGAACTATAATTAAGCATATCATCATATGCTATTCTTGTATATTAATGATTAAATATGACACTATTTCATTAATTTGTATTGCAATTTTTGTATACATATTTTTGAAAATAAAGATCTAATTATTATTATTATTATTATTATGTCTTGAAGGCGTTCACTTCGTAGTACATTTTCAATGGATAACAGAAGAACGTTTTAACTTTTTTCTGTTATCCATTATTTATGCTTTAATGCACTATTTATTGCTAATTGTAAAAATAATCACTATGATAATGCACAAGATTTGAAAATAGTATATTTTTATAAGAAGAAAAATATCTGATAATAAGTAATAATTATTATTCCACTATTTATTACTTATTAACAAAGATTTTTCTTCCTTTAACAATACACAATATAGAACAGTTTGTTTAATTTATTTCTGAAATTGACTTACCATAAATAACATTTTTTTTTTTCTCCTAGCAGAAAATTTATCAATTAACTTGCACGATCAACTTAGTTGTCAGTTTTATATTCTCAATATATACTTGGTTTTAATATTCTCTTTTAAAATTAATCAATCGATTTAATGGTTCCATGATTATGGTTAAAATTATATTGTTATTCACTTTTTACGTAAAGTAAAAGTAAACCTGCTGTTTATTTGTTTAATGCTGTAATTGTTTCGCAACATTGCGGTGAAGTAATATTTCTCCTTCCGAGGAAGCGACAGTGCGGCAAAACAATTGTAGCATTAAGTAAATAAAAATCAACAAGTATACTTTCATCCAACTGTTATTGCATTCATTAATTTAATTGAAGCTAATACCCAATTGTAATGAAAGAAACCTTTTGCTTACATTAATATATCCGTAATATTTGTACCCATAGTTTATGTAAATGTAAATGCTCACATCATAGTGATTTCGTAAAAGTAACCTATTGACTTCATCAACCATTTTTAACAATCCATCCATGGTATGCGATTTCTTATTGTTTAGGTGTAGTTTATTTTTCTTTAGAGTTTGCCACTGTTTTAATGATACATCATGTATTAAATACTTTTCAGAAAAAGAACCTTATTATCACAATGAACAGAAGTATTTCTAATTACCTTGCCTTCTTACAACATATTAAATTAACTTACGTTCTTATCCCATTGTTGTTGATTTACTATTTTATTAAAATTTAATTTTCACCACATCAACAGTTCATCATCATCTTGCAAATTCGTGAAACCACTAGATATTACTAATCTAACAACTAAATTAATATAAATAGATTATTTGTGATTAAAACATTGTGAATTTTTCAATTCGGTCTAAATTAATATTTAAAAAGTAATTCTATAAAAATAGATAAATTTTATGCTATATCATTGAACCTTTTGTTTTCAAAAATGAACGATATTGGTGGTTGTGATATATTTAGTTGAACAGATCTACTAGTTGGTTTCGATCTAGAACGCTCAACAAAAATATAAATATAAACAATCTAAATATTATTTAGCTTATTATGACATTACTCTAAATTTTGTTCAAAATTTATATATAAGATTAATTTAATATTATTATTAAATTACACATGACTATAGTTTCGACAATTAACTAGTCAGCTATCAAACATAAAGCAATTTTACTTTCCCTATATAGAATATATAGTATTGTTTCGTAATTTATTTTTGAAAATTTTGTTTTGCGGAAATATCCGTTTTGGATTCCCCTGAGCCCATTACACTAATATCTGGAAACAAAAAAATTGTGTCTGTGTGTCTGTCGTCGGTAGGCGGTGTATCTCAAAAACGAATGATCCGATAGAGATGAAACTTTAAACTTAAGGTTTTATGATTAAAAACTGGAACTGAAAAGCTTTTGGTGCACATTCATAAACCGGAAGTGGATGTTTACTCGGGGCCGTTTTTTGTTTTTTTCCGATACTTGTAATATGATAAATTCTACAAAACGTTTTATTAAAATATATTTTTCGTAAAATTTTTAACTTTTGAGAAAAAAAAATAAAAATTGAAAATTTTGACATTTTTGTCAATTGCTAATAAACTACAGGAGTTACATATCTTTTTAAATGCGAAATTAAAAAACAACAATATAATATCGAAAATTAATAAGAGTATCACATAATCTGAATAAAATTAAAGATTTCAGCGTCATATGTGTCACAGAACACTGGCAATCAAATGAACAGTTGGAAACATTAAATTTAGCTACAGATTATGAACTAATTTCACATTATTGTAGAGAGAAAAATCAACATGGAGGTGTAGCAATTTATTGTCATCGTGGTATTATAACACATAAAATAGCCTTAATAAATAATCTGTGGAATTGAAAACACATGGAATGTACAGCGGTTTAATTAAAATTAAGTAATTATATAGTTAATATAGTGTGTATTTATAGGCCACCAAATGGTGACCTAATGATTTTCTTTAATAAATTGAACATTTTCTTGGACTTTATAATAAAAAGTACTAGCAGCATGCCGTTTTTTATTGCAGGCGATTTTAATATTTATACTAATGTTAAAAACAATGAGTCCCAGTTATACATTAGTTTATTAAAATCCCATAACACACTCTTAACCATGAAAGAACCCACTGAAACACATTATACTGGTTCAACATCATGCATCGACAATGTATTAACTAATCTTTCTAAGAATGATGTTTTTACTGAGATAATATACAGTAGACGCCGCTTATTAGAATCACGGATAATGTTATCAATCGGATATTGTTATCACTTTTGCGAAGAACGGGCCGAACGTGTAATACTACATACAAAAATTTTCGTTTATAGTAATCATGATTTCGGTTTATGTTATCATTTTTACTTTCCCTATATACGAAGTTTATATAGGGGAAGTATTGTGATCGTGATTTTTTTTTGCGGAAATATCCGTTTTGAGGTCCCCCGAGTCCATTAAACTAATTTCTGGAAAAAAAAAATTGTGTCTGTGTGTGTGTGTCTGTCTGACTGATCCGATTGAGATGAAACTTTAAACTTAAGGTTTTGTCGTTAAAAACTGGAACTGAAAAGCTTTTGGTAAACATTTTTACTCGAGGCGTTTTTTGTTTTTTTCCGATATTTTTTTTAATATGAAAAATATTACAAAACTTTTCGAACAAAAGTTAAAGAGAATGAGAAACTGAACAAATTTTGTTAAAATATATTTTTCATAAAATTCTGAACTTTCGAGAAAAAAAAATAAAAATTGAAATTTTTGACATTATTTGCCAATTGCTAATAAACTATTGAAGCAACATGAAAGTTATATAACAAATAATTGTAGAGAATTCAAAATGTTACGTTATTATAGTTTGTTACGTTATATATTTTTATTTAAAATAAAGTTTTGTTTTTCGGCTATTATTATCAATCGGTTATTGTTATCAAAAACCCCGAGTCCCGTTGTGATCACATTAAGCGGCGTGCACTGTATATGTATACATCAGATCATGGTGCACAACTTCTTAGTACAAATTTAAATTATCCTAAACAGGATAACCACAAACAATGTAGATTATTTTCAGACTCCGCAATTGAGGAATTTTGTAAGAATATAAGAGGGTGAATATTTTAGAGATATATTTTCAGCAAATAGTATAAATACAATTATTTCTTAAATTCCTTACGTTATGCTTAAATAAACATTTTCCCATTAGAAAAATCATATTTTCATATACAAAATTCAATATAAATGAATATAAATAGCAATTAAAGAATGAAAAAAATAAATCCAAAACTTTACTAAAAGCAGAACAAAATGCTTATTATGAAAAACATTTCCAAAAAATAGTAATAAATCCAAAGCATTATGGGAATTGATATCAAAATTCACTATCATATGTGGTAACAAAAAAGTATTACTCCCTAATACAAATAATTCTGTTCAACTGACAAATAATTTTAATATAGAGAGAGAAAACATCTTTATTAATAGAAGTAAGTATTTATACAGTTTTTATGAAGTGAACAGAGTACAGACTTGAGGTTTCTTCTAATCATCGGCTATCGACCCGCGGTCTTTCAGCCTGGATTTAACTGTCAAAAACATCATGATTACTAATGTCTTACGAAGTTAACTGTCTTCTGTCATTCCAAGGTTATGATCGCTATTGTCATTATGAACTGATGAGATGAATTGATGAATGGTGATTTGTGGATGTTTTGGTTTTGGGTTGACTAAAGGGTTATGAGGATTACACAACTGGTTAAGGATTTCAAGGTTGTGGGGATTTGTGGCAAATTTTTGGGATAGATATTTCAGACGCTCTTCAATAGGGATCATTTGGGTTAATTCATATAGGAGGGTATTGGATGGGTTATGAATGGAATTAAGAGGGTGTCTAATTTTAGTACGGATGCGAAGGGCTGATCGTTCTGCTAACTGGAGGTTTTTTAAGACGGCGGGACGGGGATTATGGAATAGGATAGCGGAGTATTCAAGAAGAGGCCGACAAATCGTTTTATAAATATGGACGGCTGTGTGTGTCGATATGCCTTGATTTTGATACGTTAATACTCTAAAATGTCTTGCTCTCTTCTTGACACTCGCTTTAAGGTTTTGGGTGTGGGATTTAAAGGTTAATTTGGGGTTAAATGATATACCTAGGTATTTACAGGATTGAGAAGGTGTTAGTATGTGGTTATTTATTGTTATTGAGTATTGAGAATTGTGAGGTCGATGAAAGGGAATGTGGAGTTGGTATTTATTTGGATTAATCGATATTCTCCATTTTGCAAACCACAGTTGTATGGTATCAATCAGCCCTTGCAATGTGGAAAGGGCTTTGTTTAGGGTGGATGCGTGGTATATGAGCGCTGTATCATCTGCGTAAAGCAGTGAATAGGCGGATGGGTTGCGATAAAGGGAGTCGGGATTGTAAAGGTCGTGTACATAAATATTATAGAGGACTGGGAATAGGGGAGAACCTTGGGGTACACCTTGCTGGGGAACAAAAGAATTGGATAAAGAATTTTTGACTTTTACTTGAAGGAGTCTAAACAAGAGGAAGTTGTCAATTAAATTAAGGAGATGGGGTGGGGTTTTTAGGGAGTGGCATTTAAACAGCAAACCTCGATGCCAAACAGAGTCAAACGCCTTGCGAATGTCTAGAAAGACTATGGCGGACTTTTGGTTTTCTAGGTGTGCTGTTTAGCAGTTTGAAGTCAAGACTGTTAATGGCAAGGAAGTGGAGCGGTGTTCAAGAAAGCCAAATTGGTAAATGGGGATGTGGTGGGAGAGGTGGAGCATAATTTTAGTTTTTAGTATGGATTCGAATAGTTTCCCCAGGACCGGAAGCAAGGTGATGGGGCGATAGCTTGAAACTTCTAATGCGTCGTGTCCAGATTTTAATATGCAAGTTATTATACCTCGCTTCCATTCCTGGGGAATAATTTGGGACTGGTAAATGTGGTTGAATATTTGTATAATGTATACATGGATATTGTCAGGAAGGGATTTCAGGATACTTCTAGGAATGTTGTCATAACCGGGTGGTGTGTTTTTGCCTTTGTGAAGGTTAGTGTAGTACTCTTCCTCAGTTATAGCATCAGGAGTGAGTGGGGTAGGGATGTTCTTGAAGGATTTATACCAGGAGCTTACTTGGGTGAAAAAGTCATTGTCATGTGTATTATTAACGGTCAGAGTAAAAGTGTCTTTAAAATATCTAGCAAATGTGTCGGCTATTTTTTGTTCGTCGGTGATTGGGGTTTTTGTCATGGGGTCTTTTATGTATTGGAGGAAGTCCGTGTTCCGATATTTAGATAGTTTTTTTTATTTCTGCCCAATACTGTCTGCCTTGTTTTTCGTTAATGTCATTGCAAGTTTTAATCCAAACGTCCGTCTTATATTCTTCAACTAGTCTTTGAATCGTCTTGTTCAGTGCATTAAATTTTTGTTTTAAATCCGTGTCCTCTGTTAATCGTATGTCTCGGTAGAGCTGTCTTCTGTATTTAATAAGTCTAAGAATAAAATTTGGGAGGGGATATTTGAACTGTCTTTTGGTATACGTTGGCGTGTGTTTTTTAATTGAGTCAGAGAGTATGTTTAGGAAAAAGGATATCGTGTTTGAATTAATTGTTGGATGTGTGTTAATAAAGTCTGTAATGTCTGATGTTACTTTGTCCAAGTCGCAGTCTTTATGTCGGAATATTA
Organism: Ontholestes murinus; assembly: GCA_963969525.1. NCBI lineage: Eukaryota > Metazoa > Arthropoda > Insecta > Coleoptera > Staphylinidae > Ontholestes > Ontholestes murinus. Next base: position 45,939,283 of record OZ018387.1, on the reverse strand, counting down.
TTATAGGTGGTACAGGGATGGGGGCTCTTGTAGGATTGAAAAACGTATTGACAGGTGGTCTGAATATAAATCGGGGACTAGGGAAACATTGTGTAGAAGATGCTGGATATTGGATGTGCACAACTGGATATCGGCAGTAGTGGATTGGTTGTGGGACATAATAAATGTGGGGGTAGTATTAATTCGGACAAAATTTGAATTTGCTATAAAAGAGGAGAGCTGCCTTGTTTTGGTTTTATTCATGTTAAAATCGCCGATTATGACAACGTGGTCGTATAGGGAGGCTTTTGTGAGGATAGTGTTTTCGATAGAAGAGGAGTGGTGGATATAAACTAAAAATATGTGGAGCGTAAAGGATGGAAGTTCAATAGTGCAGTGTAAGTATTCATTCATTATATTATTAACTTTAGGTGGATTTGCTTTTCCCAGTCGTATTTCAGGCCTTGCTGCAACTATTGAACCTCCACGTAGGTTTTGGTTGGGGACTGTGGAAGGGATTTGGATCGCGGACCAGTCATGAAAGGAATAGGGTTTAGAGGTTTTGGTCTCTACCATTAGGTTTACGTGGATTGTATTGTTACAGAGGTAGTTGGATAGGAGTTGGGATTTATTGGATAAGGAATTAATATTTATGTAGATGAAGTTAATGGAGTTAGCCATTACTTACCACTTCAGTGTGACCGGTGTAAATGCCTGAAGTGGGTGCTACCGGAGGGATGACATTGGGTTGATCTAAGTCAAACATAACGATGAACATTTTGTTGCCAGAGAAATTGATATGAGTGTCGATGCGGAATGATTCGATGAAACGTGATTTTAATTTTTTCAGTAATGCCTGTCGATCAAGGTTGGATGGTGAATTAATTTTTGTCGTGTACACGTCAATGATGTAATCATGAATGGTAATGAGGGTGTGGATGCGTGATTTTGTCGTTAAGTTTTTGTCGATAGCCGCTGATTTTTTGTTGACATTTTGTATTTTTACATTCGGGGTCCCTTCAATCGGTTGTAACGGTGGGTTCGGGCATCGAGTGGACCATGCTCCGTGCGTCGCTTCCCCACACGATTTGCATTTTATAGGGAGTGTGGTAGTGCAAGCAGCTGTTGCGTGTGCTCCTGAACATTTAGCGCAGGATAAAGCTTCCTTACAATCTGCTGTGATGTGGTTGAATTTGGTACATTTATAGATGTGTCATGTTAATAAAAAAATGTATGTATGTCGAAAGTGGCATTTTTCCGAACCAAATGAAATTAGCTATAATCACACCAATTTATAAAAAGATAACTATAGACCAATTAATATTTTACATACGCTGTCAAAAATTTTTGAATCGCTTATTGCATCACAAATTTTAAGCTTATTTATAAAATTGGCTATTATTTTCTAATAGCCAACATGATTTCATGAAAGGAAAGTCTATTGACACGGCACTCTTTGATTATCTAAACTCCATTTATTTACATCTAGATAGGGGAAACACCGTTTGCGGAGTTTTTCTAGATCTAGTTCGTGGGCATACAATATACATCTTTTAAAATACCGTACTTTTTGGTATTATTGCAATGAAATATTACATAAAACATTAGTGTTACACTGACTTGTACTTATTAAAAAATGTAATTGATAACAAAGAACTTTTATTGAAAAAAAGCTAAATGGCGTGACTAATTTAAATTCTCCACCACAGACTCATTCACCTGTACAAACCAAGACCCGTAAAAGAAAAAGAAACAAACAGGTACGCAGTTTCTTACAGTATCAATAAAGCCACACCTGTAACCTTAATTTATAACATACAATGCTTCGGAAGAATTTTATTGCACAAACAAATTATTAATGCATCAATCGGCTTAAAATGTGATACAACAATTTCAAGATATTGTTAATATTTAGTGTAGAGGAATGTGTTCGTTATATATTCATATATATCCTTTAAATTATTATTTATAAATAGTGTGTGGATGCATGATATATATATATTATTTTTGAAGTATTAGATTACAAATATTTCAATTCACATAAAGCATATATGCAAAATATAAACTTTTTCTTGATAAAGTTTCTAAGTTTCCATTAGACTAATCTGTGAATGAATAAAGCCATTACCTATAAATCTTTAGATCATAAAAAAACAATTACAGCATTTCTATAGGAAGAGACTAGTACTAAATCTCATTAAGCCTCACATGATCAGAAAAGTTTACCTGCCTCGTCAACTGGACCGATCCCAAGCTAATATTGTAAATTCAAACTTTAAATAAAACACTTTTATTCTTAAAAATTCATCTTATATCCATCATAAATACACCAAATTTAGAGGCTATTATCCTATTTCTCAAGTTCGATACAAACGAGGTATTATATATCGAAACAGGTGTCTCTAATCGATATAAAATATTTTGAAATTTCTATTAAAAAATATACTAGTTGTACTAGTAACATAAAATAAGTAAATATGATACTCTAAAGTATTTCATAGCTGAATTTAAATCTTATACCCCTTTCATATATCAGCATATTCAATTCAGTTAGTACTATTTCATTATTACTAGCGTTATTCAAAATGTTCATCCTAACTGTAAATGTAAACGTGCCTTACATTCGTACCTAGCGTATTACAAAAAAAATCATTTTGAACTTTCAAAATTGAACAGGAATGTTCACACTTTACAGATATCATCAATGGAAGGCTAATATTAATAATAATAGAGCGAACAATTACAACACGTTATCAATGAACGATCCAACGGTAAATACTATACAATCACACATCTTACAATACAATAATTCATAAGTTGGTATTGCATAAAACGGACATCGCGTGACTTCGCAGTCCTCTTAACAACACCAAAGGCGGCTTATTGCCGCCTTATCAGATTACCAGTAATGGAAAGGTTACGAAAAAATGCAATAATTACACGTGCACGTTCCAATCGTACTAAACGCAATTAAGCTAGTTCCCATATTAAAGCCTCTCGACACGAAAGGCCACCGTCTACCGTTTCTTTATTTGAAAAGGTCACCGGGGAGGATACGGACAGAAGGAGGTTTTAGGGTCGAAGGTGAGTAGGTAATTGCTTAATAATTGGCCGACAGAACAAAAATGATTTATGTCTCAGATTGAAAACAGTACGGATATTCACATAATTTTATTTTAAAGATTATAGCATTTAAATCAAAATGTATTGTAAGTGCAAAATGTGCTTATTTATACGAGGGATTGAAGGAAAGCAGTTTGTACCGTGTGGAGCTTTGGCAAATAGAATAGCTGCCGGATATGTGTCAACATGTTTAGTTATATTTAATTAACTGCTCACTTAACCCGTGGTGAAACATTTTTGAAATATCTTAATTAGAAATTAAAAACACTTGGTTTGTTTCACAGAAAATTTTCTGTATCCAAGTGTTTTTAATTTCTAATCAAGATGTTTAGTTATATTTCAGCTATCCATGTGCAAAGTTACGCCTTGCTGTTATTGACTGTGCTATTGATGTGTCAAAAAACGAACGCCGCCAGTTCTGAAGTTTAGGCTGTGATTAGATTTCTAACAATAAAACATGGCGCCGACAATAACAGTCTCCGAAACCAGTAATGTTAAATCAGTGAAATGTAATAAGTATAAACTACGAGTATCTAATCCTAGGACATGTGAAGGATGCCAATCTTCATATCATCCATCATGTTAGGATTTGCACGGACCGTTATGCAGCTCAGGCCGTAAGAAAATAAACAGTGTGAGTGAGGTTAAGGTTGTCAATAACGCAACTCCATCAACGGATGAAACTATTGATGTAAGTACCCTAAAAAGGGACAATAAACTGCTACGTAAGCTGATTAATGAAACTGAAGGAAAATCACATCGTATTAAAGAGAATTATAACTTAAAATTAATAAGTTAGAATCACAAATAAGTGCATTTACAGTAACCTGTAATGATGGAAAATCAAATGTTGAATCTAAGACGCCATCTGAAATTACTAATAATAATCATCAAAATCAAGCAAAAGAAAATTATAAAAATCGACGAAATAAAGTTTCTATTTTTGAATCAGAGATGTCCCATGTAAATAATAAATCATCGGGTTCATTGAAATTCGATGAAAAACACATTCAAGGAGATAAACACAAGAGAATTCCAAATAAAAGCAAAAACAATGATGTTACTACGTGACAATTAATAATAAATCTACTCCAGTGTCCGTAAGAGAACTAGAAATGATACATCTATTCAACTGATCGATGTCAATTCGCCCAGCACCAAAAATAATGGAAATAAAAATAAACACAAACAAGTTGAAACTAATATTCTTCTCACTGGAACAGGAAAATCAACAAACGAAAATCTAGCAGCATCTGAAAAAAGGATGTGGTTTTTCATTGATGGACTAAAACAACAGTGTACAGAAGAGGATGTGTCTAATCATTTGTGTTTAATTGTTAATCACAAAAATTATGTTTGTGAAAAAATTAAAGCAAAATATGGATCAAATTGCTACAAAATTGGTTTAAATAAAAATGATTGCGAACTTGTTCTACAACCTGATTGTTGGCCTGAAGGCATTAAACAATTAATTTTTCGTGTTAACCGTAATTCAACCAACCAAAATGTTTCAATGGCAAATATAACGGAAGTAATAACCTAATTAAGAACAATCAAACAAACGCTAAAAAAATGAGGCTCTTCCAATATTTCATCTAAGCATACAAAGTCTAAGAAATAAAGTGTATGAGCTTGATCTAGCAATAAAACAAACTCGAATAAATAAGAACACAGTTATCCAAGTGAGACTTGGATGTCCAACGATGAATGCCATGTGTTAACGTTTCCCGATTATAAAATTGCCTCTTTCTTTGCTAGAATCAATAAAAAAACATGTCGGTGTAATGATAATGTGCGCAGAAGGTATAAAATTTAAAACTAGAGATGATATCTCCAGAATGTCATCAGAAATAAATTGTGAAATTGCAGCCAAGGAGATAAACACTTGAACTACTAGATTTTAAACCTATAATTGTTACCATATACCGATTTTACTTTTAACATTTTTATAAACATAATGAACGATGTCTTAGAAAAGATTGATATTAATGCCAAAAATATTGTTTTAAATGGTGACTTTAATATAAATTTTAACTCAAATAATTCAAACAAATTAGAACTTTGCAACTTGTTTAACTGTTATGGACTTGAATATGCAATAACTAAAAATACACACAAAAATAATTGTATTGACAATATTTTCACGAATATAAAACATGACCTGGACCATAAAGCTATAGTGATCAATATTAGAAACAAATTAATAAAGTCGACTAAAAAAAGTTAGAATATATTTTTTTTCATCACTAAACAAACATCAACACCTTCTTGGTCGTTAATGCGGGCGATCGTTTGGGTCAGCTAAAGGTGATTGAAGTAGCATAAATTTTGGCTGTTGTTCTTCAATATGACTTATTAATAATCCGCCTCAAAAATCGATTTTCTTACATTACAGTAAAGACTCGCAGGTATACATTCAGTCCAGAAGATGTTCTATGTAGATTCGTGTAGATCTCATACATCGGGCTTCTTTTGCAGGCTAGTCGTATGAAAATAGTTTCAAATAGTTTTCTGGCTAATATTTAGTTCCTATGCAATTGAGTAGTACTCACATGCCGGTCCAACTCAACGATTTCCATGACTTTATCAATATTTTTAAGAAGAGCATCATCTTCAATTTCAATATCTTTATTATTGTGTTAACAGACGAAGTTTTACATACTTTAAAATATACTGGCCGCCATAAGTAAAAGAATACCAAGAATTCCTCCACAATTTCTGGATCATTCAGCAACTCGCCTAGGCATACTTGGAAACGAATTGTGAATGTCAGCCAAAGGGATTCCATCCCATGCTTCTTGAATTCACATCCTAATATCAAGTGAGTGGGGGTGGCTGAAGATGGCCCAGTCTTTTACCAATTGTATCAAACACGTGTTCAATAGATGATAGGTCTGGAGAACGAGAAGGCAATTCCAGGAATTTTATAGTAACCTGAGCTATATGCTGCCTTGCATTATCCTGTTAAAAAATGGGGTTTTCCAACTTTCTCAGATAGGACATGAATGTTGGTTTTAGAACTGTGTTAATGTAGCGGTTTGTGTTTAATGTTTCTGGAATGAATACAAGAGGAGACTTACTTCCATAACCGATCGCCTCTCATACCATCAATCTACGTGTAAGAGCTTTATGGCGTTCCAGAAGAATTATCGATCAGCAGTTAGAAGTCCCTAGTTTGTGATAAAATAGTAGCAGGCCTAGTAGTATTTTTCTGTATAAAGGTGGTCTTCCATCTTACTGTTTCATACATACCACAAATTAAATGAAAAGAAATAATATACGAAAAAGGTAGAAGTATTAAGAAAAAGTACAAAAAGAAGTGCACGGTACGTACACCTAGATGTTCAATTCAATAATTAAACACCGGACCATCCGGATCTGGATATAATACTGACCATACTGGCCTTCTTAGAGAAACTCACCCGGCAATATCCGGGTAACACACTTGTTACATAGTGTAAGTGATCAGTTTGATACTGAGTTAGGATGGATTGTATCTGGAGGCAACAACAAACCACGAGAAGAAATTATTTGCTTAATATCTACCAACTATGACCTGAATTTAGCAAAGTTCTAGAAATTTGAAGAAATACATACTAAAAAATCACTAACAGAGGAATTTGAAGAAATACCTACTACAAAATCACTAACAGAGGACGAAGAATGTACGAAGAATACTACAAACGAAGTAGCACCAGCAATCATAGGCTAACAATTTGGTATTCAGCTTTATTGAATTTCTCGAACAAGCAAAGTTAGTAACATAGTCACAATATCACAAAATGTTGCCGATATGTGGATAAAGCAAATCGATCAGCACTGGGCCGAAGTAAACAAGAAGAAATTGTTATTGTTGGATGCAAACTTGTCAATAAACATCACTAACCATAACACCTTATTCTTTTAAAACATAGAGGTGAAGAAACATATCTGTAACAACATAGCATTAGTCAAAATAATGTCTGGAACCGCCAGATCAAATACTACCATCCCAGCCAAAAATATACCGACCTACGAGGGAGCTTATGATAAATGGGCAATTTGCCAAGAGTTATTTGAACAAATCCATAATATGTTCTTTAACAGAAAAATTAGAGTACCTAAAAGGATAAACCATCTTCCAATGGCAGTTACCAATTATACAACTGAAGGAAAAGATTTACGTTTTCTTTTCCATTTAACAATTTTTTCACGTATAAATACATTATATATATTATGTAAGTTGTACATAGAAAAATAAATCTGGTTTATTATTATTATTATTAACTCTTAAACGTCCGTACGAAAACAAACGGCTCCTCATTGCTCAACTAGTGGACAAGGTTATGGATCAGCCAATCTGCAAAACTGATTCTCCAGATTCTCCAGAAAAACCTCTAGGATACCAACAAAAATCATACAAAACGATCTCCAGAATTGGATTCGATTGTCAAAACAGGGAACGAAAATGACCTATAGGAATTCTGGGAAATGGAGGAGCTACTTCTCACACGCCCAATCACCGCAGAAGAAGAACAATGTAAAGAGATTTACAATTATACAGTTTAATGCAACTACATGCATAATCAACTACACAAGAACATACAGAATTTACAATATCTACAGAATTATTTAGAAGAAACCGAAATCTTATCAACACAAAAGGAGCACCCCTTGTTGCAAACTCAGGACAAAAACGCCATGGTTCAGAGATTAGCGATTCAACCGATCCACGTAACAGGGAATATACCAAAAGATCCAGAACCGATCCAACAAGAGAAGGTATACTCGTAAAGTATACGTTTCATGAAATTCTGGACCAGGAGATCAAATATAAGGGCCAAGTAAAACATAGGATTAATAGGTACACAATTCTACATCACGTGAATCTACATACATATGCCTGAGTGATAACAGCATTCATCATCATGGCGTTCAGCATAGGCACTACCATTTGGTTCAATGCAATAATTGAACACCGGAGCACCAGGAGTTATTATTACTATATTAATAAATAATTCTGAAACTAAAACAAATCTTATTCAATTAGTTGAAAATGAAAAATGGGATTCCATAGACAACGCTATAATTTCAATAGATACAAAATTTGAAACTTTCATTAATATATTAATAAGAGCAATCAATACTGCCTATCCTAAAAAAACTATAATATTATCAAACGCAAGTAAAAATGTCAAAAATAGAGGCTTTACATATAATGCTGACATTCATAATATGCATGAGATGTTGCAATTCTTACATGAGTGGAAAACTAAATATCCAATACAAACGTTTAAGTGTATAATGATTATCGTGAAAAATTTCGAAATGAAATGGTTAACCATAATAAAAGAAATAACGATAACTATATATTGAATTCAACTAATAAATCGAAAGCAGTATGGAAGATAATAAATAAAAATAAAACAAATTCTAATATAAATACACCAGAATCACTAAGTGCAAACGAACTCCCTTCATTCTTTGCTACAATAGCTGAAAAAAATATTCAAAATATTCCTCATAGCAACACTGACCTAATGGACTATGTTACTAATGAACATCAGTCCAACGCGTTCGAATTTATGGAAATGTCATATCATAACTTAGAGACGTAATTAATAAACTTAAAAGTAACACAAGATCAGACGTATACGAGATGAATGTAAATTTCATTAAATTGCTAAAAACCTATATCTTAATACCTTTGACGAAACTAATAAATGCAAGTTTAAAGAAGGGTGTATACCTTAAATGTTTGAACATAGCGAAAATAGTACCAATACTGAAATAAAATTAACAACTGTCAGAATGGTTTTCGCAAAGAACGCTCAACTATAAACGCAATTAATGAAGTAATAGATTTTATAATTGATGGCTTTAAAAATAATGAATACAATGGGGCTATTTTTTTGCGACTTATCTAAAGTGTTTGATTGTGTGTCGCACTCCATTCTAGTCAGTAAGTTATCAAAGTATGAAGTTAATAAATTAAGTTAATACTTTAATTCAGTCATTTTTATCTGAGAGGAAACACCTAACAAGTTTTAAAAACGAAAACTCTTCGATGAAAAATGTAGTGTGTGGTGTTCCACAAGGGTCATCTCTGGGCAATTTATTATTCTTGTATACATGAATGACATATCTTCATGTGACATTCTATCAAAATATGTATTATTCGCTGATTATACGACGGTTCTAAACAAGGATAGATCCACGGATGATCTTTTGAATGGTTCTTAGCGAATCAATTAAGTCTGAATGCGTCAAAAACGAATCAGATTATATTTTCACTTAAACATAATAATAAAATAAATAACCCCGACAAAGTAAAATTTCTTGGGGTGTATTTAGATCCTAAATTAACATGGGGAGAACATGTGACCTATATTGTCAATAAACTATCGAAAACAGTTTATATGCTTAGAAACATATCAAAATGTGTATCAATAGAAGTTTCTATAATAATGTACCACTTTTTTTCGAGTCAATAGTTACATATGCTATTATCTGTTGGGGTCATTCGTCTAATAATGAAAAAGTTTTTCGAATGCAGCGAAAAGCAATAAGAGCTATAAGTGGCCTGGGCAATAGGGAAGATGTTAAAAACAAATTCATCGAACTTAATATCTTAACAGTTCCTTCACTATTTATTATTGAGAGTATTAGATTTATTATTAATAACTTAAATCAATATAATATTAACTCTAATTGTCACAAATATTGTACAAGAAATAAAAATAATGTTTTGACGAAAGAATTTCGATTGCTTAAGAGTTCAAAACGCATTGAATTTTTATAATAAATTGCCTAGTGAATATAAAGAGCTACCAAGCAAACTACTGCTTCATAAAATAAAAACAATTCTTCTATTATGCACATAATGAGTATATCAATGATTTAACAATTCAATGGTAAAATATCAATTTAGTCAAAATAAATAATTTAATATGTTTTATATTTTTAACGTTAAGATGTATCTTTTTAAATTTAGAGTAACTTTTAACCTATTGTAATTATGTAATATGACATGTGTAGAAATGTGTACTTATATATTATTAGATTTGATAATGTTTTTATTTTTTACACAAATATATATTCTGTTCTATTCTATTCTATTCTATTCTCAACGAAAGAAATGTGCGCCCTTGCAATATTCATCATCAATTGAAGGATGTGTATGAAGAAATTATTATGGATAAGAAAGAGAGAACACCAATGAAGACAAGCATTCAGGACTGCCTTCAATTAATACGGACGAACTTTCAACCATCCACCCTACAGTTCATACTTAGCTCCTTCAGATTACCAACTGTTTACAAATCTCAGAAACAGGATTTTATGGTAGGAACGGTATTTTAAAGAACAATTACGTATTTCAGTGCTCTGACGGCGGAGGAATATGAGGCTAGGATACAAAAACTCCTCACACTTTACGACAAATGTCTAAATTTGCGAGGTGGTTATGTAGATAAGTAGTTTAAGGTATGAACGAAAAGTTATTATTACAATCGATGGAATAAATTTAAATTCAATTAATACACCGATCTATATGCACTATATAAAAATAAATAAAACTGTTTTTTTAATTAATATATAACTATAATTTTGGGTCAATCGAAATAACGTTTTCTTTCCAAGAATAACTCATTTGTATTATATTAATAACGATTCTATTTCATTTTGTGATGGTAATCTTTCACGAAAATTTTATACATATAAGGTTAAAGGGTCAAAATGAATATTGTGTGAGGGTATTACAAGAATGGGCCGTTCGGTAATTATTACCCAATATAAACTACCCCAATTCAAAACGGTGTCAGCGCTAAATCCCAGTATCTTCAGTGTCGAAATAATGCTGCGTTACGCCACCATTAATTCGTGAATGTAGGAAAGTGGACTAATCGAAAACTTCAGACACGCGATGTTTAAGCGTGACCGTTTTGTCGAACCACACTTATTAGTGTAGTTCTGAATCAACAGTTCCCAAAGTAAGTGTCATCGTGTTTTAAATAATTAAAATGTAATGATTATGTAATTTTTTCGTTGACATTGATAAAAGATACAAAATTATCCGAATAAATTAAGTATATGTTGGAGTATTCATTTTATTTATAGTGACTTCTAATAAAGATTATCTAAATTTATTTAAGAATTGAGTTTTTAACTCATTGACTATGGAGGCTTCTACTTCGTTATACATATTAAATCACAAATTAAACACAATAATTACCTTGTATTGTATGTTATTACCTGTTATACAAAACAAAGTAATTATTGTGTTTAATTTGTAAATATATGCAAGTCTTAATTTCTTTATAACAAGATTTTGTAAGCCTAGGCTGTTACTAACCTTTAGTTCGAATCCTTCCGTAATTAGGGGTCTGCTTGCAATTTTCAGGAATCCTGTAAAAAAATAATTAAAATAAATAAAGTATTATCGCTTACAATTATTTATTATTAGAAAAATACGTAATTTTTTCGCCAATTTTAATTACATGTAAAATTTAAATAAAAACTTTTATGGCTTTAATAATAATTCAAAAATCAAGTAATTATTAGGATTTTCATCATCAAATATGTTATTTAATTTTAAAACAATAACAATTTCCTTGAATGACGATCTTATTAGAAAACTTACAATTGGTTTGGCGTAATTTTCAATTATTTTTTTTATAAAAATATAAATTCCACTTATATTATGAGTATATATACATACATACACAAATACATTTTATTAATAATAACCTCTGGGTACCTTGCACATACACAGATAAGTTTTAAAAATAATAACTTCTTGGTACATTAAAACATATATTTTCATTGAAAATTCAAATTCTTAAAAATTAAGATCACAATTCCTTTTCATATTTCATACTGGGATGGGAAAATAAATAAAAATTTTAAGTTAACAATTATTGCTTTAATTAATTACTCTATTATTAGTGAATTCATATACGGTTTAAAAGGAGTAATTGTATTACTATTAAATAATATAATAATGAAATTACCTAGTATCATTTCAACCGGAATATTAATTAATATAAATCGATTTAATTTATGTATCTTTCCACGAATGAAACTATTACAATAATCGACCAGGAATTCATTATAAAAACGTGGTAGATTTTTGTGTACATAGTAACATCTCCATGGTATTTATATAGTCAGTCAATGACCTAAGCTTGTACAACTTTCCGAATGAAAAGGGAAACCGCAATGTTTCATTGAATAAATTATTATTTAAAATCGCATGCAATAGATTACTAATATTTTAAAGCTAGCTTATGAATTGTAATGCTGATGTCATTCAATTTTATTATTCGCAAAGTTAATCACAAAATGTCTCTAATAACCTATTATATTACAATACATATTAAAATTTGTTTTAATCTTGATAGCTTCCATTTTTAATAATTATATTAGATATACACGGTAATATTTCACATTTGATTAGATAAATTTATTCTTGCCAACCAAAGAAATTCATTAGCGAGTTAATTGGCCGCGATAATCGTAATTATAACATTGAATTTTGCATTCAAGAAAGTCAGGTCGCTTTCAGTTATCGTAATGAGTTATACAATACATTAATTGTTTTTCGTAATACACATTTGATTTCAATGAAATTCTCCGTTTATGTAACATTATTATTACATCGCAAGTATTTATTTAATCCATTAAACCTTTGGTGATTAATCATTAACACACTATGGACGGGTCGGGTATTAATACTCGATTCGCGAACTGCCTCCTATGGACGGGGCGGGTATTTGTACCCGCTTCAAAACGCTGACGGAGCAGGCGGATTTACGCTCACTACGACCGCTTTAACCAAGACTTAAACGTTGCATTTGTTTAGTCTTGTTTTCATGTATATGCATATAGGAGAAAATGTTTATCATTTCATAATTTTTCAAATAAATAATCAAGATTTTTCTTTCTGCTGAGAATTTAGTTTATGATCGTTATTGAGCGTAGAAAGATCGAATTAAAAACGCATCCTTATTACAATGTTATATACTTATTTATAATGAAAATAACGTGTACGCCGACAATTTTTCAGACGATGACGCAAACGATATCGTCAATTATTTGAGCGCAATCAATTATTTAGAGACTAAAAAAAATAGTTTATATACCAGTAATAAGTGTGGTACATAAATATATAAATTTTAAATAGCCAAAAAAAATATTAGAGTAAATCAATATTATATTACGTTTGAAACTGTTTACTTTTTCACTAATTGTTTCTTTTTGTAATTTTTATTTTTGTAAATAATCAAGTAGGTTTAAACGTTGTATTATAGAAAGTATTTTTTACTTTAGAATTTTAGAAAGAATACCAAAGATATAATAAATAAAAATAAATAAATAAATAAGAATTGTAGCAATAATTTAATATACAATTTGCTTCTTTAGTAATTAATACTGGGTTGAGTCTCAAATTAATTCAGTGTTTTACTATAATAATATAGACGATTTTTTATAGAAAGAAATTATTGTATTCAGTTATGTATTGACATGATTTCGATGACATTTTGCAATTTTTCGGGCAACATCACATCACGCTCTAAGAGTTTCTAATCCTTCCAGCAAAAATATTGGCAAGTGCTGTTTGATGTAAATGTCTGAATTGAATTGTTTACTATTTAAAGAGATCAAAATAAATAGTGGTCGGATGGTGTAAAGTCTGATTATGATTAGTATGGTGGATGGTCCATCAAATTCCATCCAAGACTTCTAGAGGGTCACTAAACTTGTGTGTGGTCTTGCGTTCTCATTGTGACACAAAACCCCCTTACGATTTGCCAGTTCTGTCCGCTCTTCGTTGATGGCTTCATTCAACTTGACAAATTGAAGACAATACATAGCCGTATTGATGGTGTGGTTCTATGGTAGCAGCTTAAAATACACGACGCTTTTGTAATCCTACCAAATTGAGAGCAAACCTTCTTTTGGTGGATATTTGATGGTTATTCATTTCTCATCATCAGTGATAATACGTATGAGAATTAGATCATTTTCATTATTTTTCAAAAGCTTATTGCAGGCGTTAATCCGCTTTGTTATATGAATTTCTTTGAGTTGATGTAAAACCTAAATATTGAGTTTACAAATCTCAGCTTGTGCAAATTTATTTCCACAGTCGTTTAATATCTCTGCGACCTTTCTAGTCGTGTGTTTCGATTAATGCCTATATTTTATCGTCTTTAGCTTCAACTGTTCTTCCTAAATGTGGCGCATCTTCGACATTGACAGTACTGTAACTGAATTAAACAAGGTCATGTATTAAATAAAGGTAAGTTAAGTTTAAGTGGCAGAGGTAGGTAGAAAGTATGCTTTTTTATTGGCACACCTTATAAAAAGTTTTTAAAAAATATTAGAAAGGGTAGATAGTTTTAAAGAAGTTTTTATTGTCTCTTAATAATGCTTATTATCATGTACTGGTTTTCTACAGTTCGTAATAACATAGTTACATAATTTTGGTAGTAATGTATTCCTTTAAATCTTCAAATTATAGAAGGTATTTAAAATAGAATATAAATCTTTTAATTGTAACCCTTACAAAGCCATTTTCAAACAAACAATTAAATATATCTGTTGAAATCACTCGAATTTCGCAAAGTCCGTGCTAATCCAGAATTTCCTCTATTAAACGACCGGATTGGCCCTTTTTACACTCCTCTATTCTCGGCTGTTTGTTAATATTACGTATAGATAGCAATGTTTTGTAATTATGTTTTAAAATCACTTGTTTGAAAATGAATGAAAAGTCGAAACTATAGTCAACATAAAACATAGGTTAAATCCTGTTATACATACAAGTTATTAAGTGTTTTTATTGTATAAACAATTAAACATTACCTTGGCGTTTAAACAAACCTGATTTTTGAAAAATTTATGTTTGGAAATTGATTCAGACCCTCAAACAAACGCCTTAAAACCAGGTCGTTTAATGTGTCCATTCAGAGAAGAAGAAGCTAAGGGTAAGGAACAGCTGACCTTAGTGATCAACATCTTCAATGTAGACAAATCTCAGGTTCTTAAAGAACCCGGAATCTCAGGTTAGTATCTATGTCTTCTCTCAATGAGTGTTTAAGATTGAGAGGTTATTTCAGAGTGCATTTTTAGCATAATACTTGCCTAAGGCTTGATACCTTATTTTAAAATATATACATTATAAATAATTTAAAATATATGAAAATATTGAAAAGTTATGATATTTATTACATGTTAAAAATAATAATAATTATTATTATATATTATGGTGATGGTAATACAAAATTATAAACTTGATAAATAAACTTAGTTATTAAGTTCTATTATGTTTTCAGTATTCCGTTTGAACAGTTCTTTGCAAAATCAAATTGACAAATTCTATGTATAAAGATTAGTCCATTTTTTTATATTTTATACTATTTTATAATAATAAATTTTATACTATTTTTGATACATATTTCGCTACATTACTAAATTGGTGAAGAAAAAAACTTGTCATGTTCTATTAACTAATTTATAGTTCTTTTGTACTTTTCTCGAAACCTTGGATTCTCTTGGATCTTAATACGTTTCCTTTTTAATCAAATTTGTATACTTAGTTCTATCAAAAGTATAGCATTAAACGGATTAACAGTAACTTGGTAATGAGATTAACAAAAGAGAAAAATCAATTGTGCCTACAACTGAACGTTATCCCGAAATTTGTACAACTTGCCACCAAATAAAAATCAACGGCAGCGAAGAAGACCATACAAAATCCCAAAAACCGTAGCTGAAAGAAGAAATGAAATGAGGCGTAAGTTCAAGCTGTGTGCTCTCCCCCATACTATTTATTATTGTATTCAGAAAATATTTTTAAAGAACCATTGGAAGACCAAAAATGAATTGCAATAGGAGGAGAAACTATCAATAATATCCGCTTCGCAGACAATACTGCCATCGTAGCTAATAACTTCAAGTGAATGGAATAAACATTGTCTCTGAAGAGTGGAAAATTAATTAATAATGTTAAAAAATGATTAAATGGGAATCCTATAGGAAGAGATAAGAAATTTAAATATCTGGTATACTGGATCACAGAATTGCTCAATCCCTTGGACGAGATTAAGTGCAGAATTTAACAAGTCAAACCAGCATTCCAAAGATTAGAACCCTTATTGATATTACAGACAGTCAAACGTCAAAAACTGGAATATCTCAAACACCTACGTAGAGGACCTAAATATAAAAAGCTGGATAGGACGTAAAAGCTGTCATGGCTACGGAATCAATGGCAATGGACTGGTATGGACGACGGCGAACTTCTTCACGCGGTGCTGAATCGAGAGAGCTTTAGAACAATCATAAGCAGTGGCTAACGTTCCCTAGAAAGCAGGGTACTCAAAGAAGAAGGTATTTTAGCTAAAGGAGAATATTAAAGTAAAACTTCACGATTCAATATCTCTTAATAAAACACCAGTGGTGGGAAGCCGAAATAGCGATAGCGAGACTGCAGCATCGTTAGCAATTGGATATGTTATCAGTACCGTACGCCAATTTTTAAATGTAAGAAAAACTGTATTCCATATGTTTTTTTTTTAAGTATGAATTCAAAATATATGTATAATTAATTAAGTAGTAATGAAATTTATTACACATTCAAAGTTCTAACATTGACCCAAATTAATAAACTCATAAAAACAGTACATAAAAATACTATAACAAATAGTTTTCATATTAATTTATATTAAGTTTGCCATAAATCAATATTCATTTTTAATACACAATACTTCGTAAATTAATTTATAACATTTAAAGTGTCTTACTTATTGCAGTTACTACTTTCTGTAATAACTTGACAATTATGGATTTATAAATTACAAGGTTTGTTAATAACAAATTACATTTAATTTTTTAATATACTACTTTCATAAAATCACTAAAAAGGAAATTTCATTAAACTTATAACTTATGTGTTCAATTCTTTATCGTCGATCATATATGGTATATGGTACAGGGGTTAGGAGAAATTACCTGAACGGTCCATTATTTCAAAAGATACAGGAGTTAACAAAAGATGTCTTAGATAAAAGTTGTAAGGCTTTTGAAAACCTACTTATCTGTAATAAATTGGAATCTACAGGGTGGCCCACAAAATTGTGGTGAATTAAGGTTACATTTTTTTAATGGAACACCCCGAATATTACAATTGAAATAATTTTTATTAACCATACGTCATACCTAAATTCATTAGTTATCACTAGATATCGACGTTTCAAATAATAAGGAAGGGTGATATTTATAATAGTTGGCACCCAGTAACGCAAATTAAAAAAAATGCAGTTTTTAGAACTGTAGAGCATTACAGAATGACTGAGGAGTGTAAAAACCCGATCTAGAAGACCTAGGAGCCAATGACAAAAATTGGACATTCTGCTTTCAATTCGTTATTATTTGAAATGTCGATATCTACGAAACTAATGAATTTAAGTATAATGTATGGTTAATAAAAAATGTTCAACAGGCCTATTAAAATAAATAATTCTATTTATAAATTGTAATCCTAATTCACCATAATTTTGTGGGCCACCCCTATATTCCAATTTGTTACAGATAAGTAGATTTTTTAAAGCCTTACAACTTTTATATAAGACATTTTTTGCTCTTGCATCTTTTGAAATAATCGACCGTTCTGGTAATTTCTCCTAACCCTGTATATTGTATTATTATAACATTTCCGCGTATCATATACTTATGAATATTTGAAAACCTGCTCGATGGTAAATCTGAGAATATTCATTATTCGTAATGAATAATTTATATCAAAATAACAATAGTGGAATTCCACGGTTTTCACAAAATGATTAATTTTTTTAACGTCGGAAATCACCTCGACCAGAAGAAGGCCAAACAGATTATTGAAAGTGAATGAATTGCATGCAGTGGATTGTTTTTCGGCGTTTGTGCCACTTACTCAGTACCTTTCAAAACACATTAAAATCAAATTTTGTTACGTTTTAAGCCAATTTTACTCAAAATTCACCTATGTGAGTTTCTACTTATGTTTTGAAATATTTGTCGAAAAGTTTGCTTAAAATGAATTTTTACACGCAAAGTTTTTTAAACCACGTTATAATAGAATTTAGTTAACGGAGATATGATCATGTAGTCGTTAGCTAAATATTACTACTACTAATAAATCTTTGTTTCGTTTGAAACCAAATAATTTAATTTTTGCATTAATTTCATAAGTTTTCGGCTGAAAGACCGCGGGTTAATAGCCGCTGATTAGAAGAAATGTGAAGTCTGTACACTTCACTTCACAAAAAATTGTAAAAATGTTTACATCTGATAATCAAGATGTTTTCTCTCTCTCATAAGTTTTTTTTTATTAAGCATGGTGAATAATTCTGAATGGTCAATGGTATTCACGCACTGTAGCACAATTATAAAAATAATCATTTACTATTTGCCAATAATTGTTCTTTGGCATCGTGCACCTACTTACACAACCGAAAATCAATGAATAAAAATTGCTGTAGCAACTATCTATATAATAATACAATATGAATAAAAATATTTCAAAATATATTATTTCTATTGCAAAACAATAGTATAAACAAAGTATAGCAATTGCCACAAATTTTATATTTTGAGAGAAAATTCTGGCAGGAATAACTGTGCAACTATTACCAAACATAAGATAGAGATAAGTATTGATGACACCTTAAGTACTCAAGCAATTTTAATGGTGAAAAAAATAATCATAGCAGAAACTAAGATTTAAAGGTAAACTAATATAAAGAGAATAGCATAGAAGACAAGACTATAAAACCACATAAACAAAGAACAAAAAACAATATGAAATCATTGGGAGTGTAATAAAAGACTAAAATGAGGCAAATATAAACTATAAAATAAATACCAGAAATAGAAAAGGTTAGAGTGTAAACTTGCACAAAAAGAAGCAAAAATTATAATACTAAAAACTTACAGGAATAATGTTCTCAACAAAAAAAGTAAAACAGAAAATACACAAACGATAATAACGATTTGCACAAATTTAGAATATGTAAATGTTGACTGTAAGATTTAACCACTTATAAAACCATGTTTTCGGACGAAACAACATTCCACAACACTGGGCATGAGATTTGAAAACGGAACATCGTTGGAGCCTGAATGTTTGGTGTGGGGTTTTGGATGGACACTTGATTGGGCCATATTTTTTCGAAGTTATTGACTAGTGCGCGGCATCTTGAGTTCTTGCGTGCAGACCTACCACAGTTATTAGAAGACGTCGATTTGCAGTTGAGGATGACGATGTGGTTGCAACAGGATGGAGCACCGGCACATTATGCGAATCAAGTTCGTGCTCATCTCAACGAGGTTTTCCCGGAATGGTGGATTGATCGTGAAGGACCAGTGAATTGGCCGGTTCGGTCTCCGGACTTGACGTCCTTGGATTTTTTCTTGTGGGAATACATTAAGGATGTAGATTTTCGCGAACCACCAACACGCGACGACATGAAAGAGAGGAGAGGATTCGCCGTGCCTGTGGACAACTCAGTCCTAATATTTTGCGAAAAACGACAAATAACTTCGAGAAGAGAGTGACAATATGCCGCAACAACAACGGACATCACTTCGAGCAGATATTGTAGGTAGTAGGCAATAATGAATCGGTCCTTTTCAGGATCAATTGTTATGCAAAGACCGGTCGCCCAACCTCCTCGTGGTGCTCATTGGGTAACACTAATGCCGAAGGCACGCAAACCAATGTTTCTACAATGTTGGCTCTGTTCCTAGCTCTCCTGGAATGTGGGGGGAAGGTATTTTGTCAGAATCAGATAACTTCCTCAAAGCAATGTGTGTGTGGATTTTTTCTTAAATAAGAACGGTTTTATTTCAACTGAATCTGTTGAAACATTATTTTGAATTCAACTATTTTGTCAGAATCCGATGTCTCCCTCGAAACTATGAAAGTTTTCATTCGGCACATTTTTCGTTACGATGCATTGTTTTCAAGTGATTCAAGACCGTAATGTAGAACGGGACACCCTGTATATATTGTCGAAAAAAAATAAGAAATATGAGAAATGATTTGAGATCGTTAAACCCAAGAAACATCATAGAATTAATAGTATGTAGTGAATAATTAAACTACACATCCAAGAATTTTCTTCACCTGACCATAGTCCACTTTTCGATAACGTGTCACAGTAAATAAGACTAGATTGAAGGGTATGAACCAATAATTAAATAACACCCATTAAAATGACAATAGAATTTGTAGGGGGACCAACGAATTTGACTATGACAACTACTTTTTTTCTGTTGGTTCATTTCATTAGTTACGTGAAGAGTAAAGAGAATATCGTACTTATTAAATATGCGGATATAATATTTACATGAGGACTAAAAATGAAAGTACTAAACTATTATGTAACAAATTTATTATAAGACCTAATCCTATTGGACAAATTGCTTATTTCTGCCTGTCACAGAAAGATTTGCCTCTCAAACATTGTATGCACGATTTTTGAACGAAACATCTCTTTAAATAATTAATAAAACATGTAATACGAACATCATATGCATTTCATTGGATTAGCCTGCTTGCTATTTTTTCAAGAGTTAAATGCAATAATGTAGCTTCTGGGAGACAAAATGTTGGTATTGGGTGGTCATTTTCGACAGTGATTATTGTTTCTAAATGAAATAAAGGAGATAGTTTTATTTTCCTCATGATTAGTTATTTTTAGGAGATTAAACTATTAGACTACCTACCAATATAAGAGGAAAATATCAGGAATTATTAATTAATTTCTGGAGAAAAAATGGTAAATTAAATAATGATTATAATAGTTGATAATAATATTTAAACAGCATTTTAGAAGAAGCTAATATTTATATATCAGTTTATAGAGCCTTAAGTAATGTGCATGATATTTGAAACCATCAATGAAGGTTAAGGTTGTAGTAACAAGTAGAAATAAATATGCCTTGATAAAAATACAATTTAATTCTTAGTCTACATCTGGTACATTTTATTACAATTGAGATCGTATCAATGACCCTGAAAATCCTTAGAACCTTCACGACTGAGTTTCTGAATGTTCATATGTAAATCTATAAATAGTTTATTAGTAAAATAAAGTCAGTGTTTAATAATTAAAGTTAATTTTGTTTGTATTAACTGACAGATAATGATCTTATTAAATATTAGCATGTTATTCATGAAGCTGTTAAAAAATGTATAAAAAAATAATGAGATGTAGAACATCCTCTTACTTTGCTTTTCAATTAACTACTTTGAAACTTTGAAAAATTACACTAAATTATTCGAACGCAATCAATAAAAAATATCGGTGAAATGAAATAAATCATTATCACCTTATTATTCGTGAAAATCAATAACAACCTGTAAATGAGTACCCAACGGCATACTTAGTAACACTTTCCATTGCCAATCAATAACCTCGGCCGTCGTCCAAATAAAAATTACAGGAAGAAGTCTAGACGTGGGTTTGTACGTAAAAGTGTAAAAAATATTACATGAATCAGCGCTTTCCAGAAATGCCCAACAACGAACATTACGGTTTATTTATTGGTATTAAACCCAAGGAAAATTCAGGTCACGCACTTAGAACAAAGGCCGAGGCGTTTTGTGTTAAATTGAGGCACACTCGTTTCAAGGTTCGGGTGCATTGACATGCGAAATTGTGGTGTTTGAAGGTGATTTCGTAAATGAGTATACATATATGTGTGTTGTAATATTAACTTTGGATAAGTTGTAGAATTTATAATGAAGGAGTCTTATTTATGTGTGTACCAGAAAACT
Source organism: Ontholestes murinus (assembly GCA_963969525.1). NCBI lineage: Eukaryota > Metazoa > Arthropoda > Insecta > Coleoptera > Staphylinidae > Ontholestes > Ontholestes murinus. Next base: position 45,917,376 of record OZ018387.1, on the reverse strand, counting down.
ACGCCGTGGGTTATAAATGTAAACATCACTTCGGTTAATCTAAAACTTAAATACATATGTGGTATTAGTAAGTTTCAATTTATTTCAGTGTCAAATTTGTTAATAAACCTTAAAGCTACAAAAAGCATTAATAATACAATAGTTATAATAAAAAAGCAAGAATTTTACATTTTAAGTTTAGGAGATTTATTAAGACAAACACAATCAAAACTGTAGTTTTCTACAAAAAGAAATTGTGTAACAAGTTATAAATACAATTTCACATGTAAATAATTTCCCGTAGTTTAAGTCAAATTTTATGATTTTCAATAGTTTTGATCTAAAACCCATAGACCCGAGTTAATTATCTCTTGAAAATCCTAATATATTTGTCGTATTTCAGTAATAAAATATTTTCCGTAATATTTAATACATTATAATTATATTTAGCCAAATATGTACAATAAAAATTATATAATAAGTTTAAAAAAGTTCTATAAAACGCATTTATCTCTGCAAAAATAATACAAAGTAGTGATGCCAAAAAACAGGTTGTTACACGTTTTATTTAAGCGCAATTCAAAACTAAATAATTAATTTTCGGAACTTTGAGCTAAGTAAACAAAATTTTACACAGAATCGATAATATGCAAGCAAGTAACTACGTATTGCGTATTTTTTTATTTTCTTGAGTCATAAGCATTAGTTTATTGATACAATTGTAAAATACTGCAAATATCATAAAACATCGTGAATGCTAAATGTTTAGATAAAACGCGTTTACGTGAGACCTTGACTGGAATACTTTGAACGTTTCGTGCAACACAAAAAATTCAATCTAAAAGTGTTATTGTAAGAATAGAAATCATAGACTGATAAGCTATCGGTAAGAATAACTGCGATAACGACTTTTAGAATTTTGAATTGCAAAGAATGCGACATATTTCAAAATATTTTTGGTTTTAAAACATAAAACGATTAAAGCACGAACTTTTGCTCATACATTGGTGAGACGTAACTAAACGATAAGATAAACAAAATGGCCGAGTCAGTGTAATTGTTATTTTATCTTGTAAAAATTATTATTCTGTAACCAACTATATGGTAACAAGTTCTCGCACAGATCAAATGTAATAAACGATATTAGAAATAATTATTAATTATTATAGAAATGTTATGTTAGTTAATTTAACTTATTAATTTCAATAACACGTATATTTGATATTACTAGTATGTAAATATTCATCGTCATTTAAATAACGCAATTAAAAAATATAAGTTTTCGTTTACCCAAAGAAAAACCCGAAATTTTCTGAAGGATGTAACTTTTAAAACGAATTTACTTAAAAAAAATAATCAATGATCTGGAAAGTATGTTATCTTAACATATCTTAGGCTTAAGACAGGAGTTAAATCTTGTTTTCTTTCCTTCATCTGTTTACAATGCTGAACTAAATATGACTTTCAAAAATATTCAGCTATACTCTTATTAAATGATACATGACAAACAATCAAATTCAATATTGCTGTTGAATTGACGTAGCGGATACATAATGAATCTCCACAACACATAAATAATAAAATAAAATTACACAGCTGAGAGGGTTTCACATTTATTGTTGAATATTGCAACATATTTCGACACAGAGTGGCTTCATCAGGCAGTATTCATCTATCTGATGGATCTGTATGGCGAAACATCTTGCAGTGTTCAACAATAAATGCACTCTCTCAACTGTGTAGTTTTGTTTTAATTTTGCTGTAATTTAAAATATTTTTACAAACGAAATGCATAATGCAATGATACTTAGTTAATAATCAATCAAATATAATAGCAAATCTTCAAAGTAACATTATTTCCCTAGTCTGTATTTCTTGGAGAAGCAATATTTTTGAAAAACGGAAGCAACCTCCGAATATCCAAACAGTAATTGGTTTGTGTGATGAGCAGCGTTGCAGCATGTAGTGACACATATTACCCTATAATATCAACATTTGTAAACAGCAGTGATTTCTGAAAGAAAGTAGGTAGGAGCCTCAGAATTCGAAAGATATTGAACGAACTAATTGTCTGTTAATTAAGCATCGTAACACAATCCAATCCGACATTGCTATTAAAACGAATATAGATATAGGAAATTTTGATCATGACTCAATTTTTATCTTAATTTAAGATGTCCTAAATTCAGTAAAATCGTTTTGTGAATGAGAAATTGAAAGTCAAAGGGCAGAGAAATCGAATCTAGGTAATTCATCAAACGAAGAGTGTAATACATGTAAGGTAAATTCAATGGGTTAAAACCCTTTTTAAGTTTTTTGCATTTGGTAAGGTACGCAAAGACAACTCAACATATTCCTACAAGAATTAAACAAAATATTAAATAAAAAATTATTTTGAAGTTAAAATAAAAATTTTATGTCTTTTTAGCAAAAAACAAAAACAAAAAATATTAAAGAATAATAGAAAAATATTAATTTATAAAAGAAGCTTCGAGGAAGTTCCAGCCAGTAAGGCAAAATTTTAATTTTGACCCTACTCGAAAGAAACTGCTTCACTTTTATAGAAAGTTTTATTTACAGAGTATTATCTAAAATGCTTTAACGACTATCCATCCGTAGATGGCGCCTTTCCAGTAACTCCGCAACCCTGCTGTTTTGCGTGCTCTCCAAATTGCAATATCCACTCTATTGTAATGAATTTGCACGAGGAAATTATTAATTTGAAACGCGAAATTACATCTTTAAAGAGTTATAATACCAATTTGTTTTAGCAATTAATTTTAGAAAGCCACAGTGCCCTCAAACTAGTATTAATATCTAATATTATTATTTGAAACAATCCCAGTAAGGCAGAAGATTGATGCTCAAGCGTGTAATATTGTTACTGTGTCGCCATTAGATGTTAAAACCAACCGCAAATCCGCACGTTCTCCGATAGTAAATAACACTATATCTCAAGCTAGTGTTGCGATTGAGATTTCCGATGTTAATCCACCATCTCATACCGATGCGACTTATTCGACATGTGCTCTTGAGCAACCATTCGTATTATCAAAAAGGAATCGTCCCCGTAATTCAAAAAAATCAAACTCTCAAGTTCTAATCCGTAGGACGGCCGAAGATACTGCGGTAAAAGGCGCGAATAAGCCTGTTTTTTATCACTTGAATAATTGTGCACCAGGCACTACTGTCATTAATATAATTGAATTTTAAAAAAACAATATTGGTATCACAAACTGCATCTGTTTACCCCGACCTAATAATGATTTTTATTGTTCATTTAAGGTGGATATTTATGAATGTGATATCGACTCCTTCTTGGAAGCCAATAAATAGCCCAAGAATATTGTAATTAGAAAATTTAATAATCATAATCGCCGAAATTTCAATAAAAATGTCGTCAATGATAATTCCGATGCAAATATTTTTTTTGGAAAAATTCCAAGCCCTCATCAGGCTTGAGAATTAATAATATTCAAGAATTATCTAATGCTTCCTCTAACTTATAAATTTATTATCAAAATGTTCGCGGTCTACGAACCAATTTAAAAGATTTACGTACGTTTATACCGTTGTCGGAGATTAAGTGATGACATTTTCGACGATTTATCGTTGTGATAGATATCCAGAAGCATCCGGTTAATCTCGCGGTGGTGGCGTATTAATTGCTGTGTCGCAAAAATTTAATTCTCACGTCATACGTAGCATATCATTATCTCAGGAGGAATTATTTATATCAATATCAGCACATGATATAAAGATTCTTCTTGGAGGAATTTATATTCCTCCAAATGTCCCCGCAGCAAATTATGTGAGACTGGTTTAAGAACTTGGTGATATATTACCTGATCATCAAATATGTATTATGGGTTATTATAACCTACCAAATGTAACTTGTATCAATACTGAATTGGGCGTTTCTACTGACTCCTCTCTGTCTGCCCAAATCACTCCTGAAATGTTTGGTGCATTAAATTCATTACAGATTAATCTAATATCTAATGTAAATTCAGTCATATTTGATTTAATATTCTTGGACTCTATTTTTAGTGAAAAATACCAAATCTCAACATGTCTGCTGCCCCTATTACCTTGTGATCCACATCATCCCGCATTATCGTTAAATATTGACCTAACTGAAGCATGCGACAACACAATCTGGCATTCTCAGTTCACTTACAACTATTCTAAAGCTGATTATTTATCGTTAAGTAATATTATTCTTAATATTTCCTTGGACAATTTATTTTCAGAAAATGATATTGATCAAAATGTTGAATTGTTTTATAAAATTATATATTCTGCGATTGATTTGTATGTTCCCAAGATTGTTAAAAAAGCTTCGTCGATTCCCGAAACGGTTCAATGCGAAACTCATAGATTTAATTCTTTATAAGAAAATGCTCCATTTGAATTATACGCGCTTCGGACTTAATACCGATTACGATTTGTTTAAGTGTGCACGTGCTCGTTGTAAAATACTTTCACAAATATGCTATAATAACTATGTTAACTCTGTAGAACAATCTTTTAAAAATAATCCGAAATCGTTTTGGAATTTTATTAACTCGAATAGGTCAAATTCTCTATCCCTGAATCTTTTGTACATAATGGGGAGGTAATAAATAACATGCAGATTATTGTGGACTTATTTGCTGAACACTTTATATATATATATATAGCCAACCCTGGCATAATTTGCCATTACAAAGCTCAGAAAAATGTTTGTATGACCATATTAACTTCAATAAGGTTTCTGTTATTTCCATTACAAATGTTTTAGATGAGCTGACCAAACTGAAAGCTACCAAGTGTACGGGTCCTGATGGATTACCATCGATTCTGTTAAAGCATTGTGCTTTTTCCTTCGGCCGCCCAATATGGCTACTTTTTAATCAATCTTTAATATCTGGAATATTTCCCTCGTTTTGGAAAAATGCTCTTATAACACCCATATTCAAAAATGGTAAAAAAAACTTAGTAAGAAACTATCGACCGATCTCCATTCTTTCCTTTATTCCAAAGATATTCGAGAAAATTATTACGCGAAGTCTCTCCAATTGTTTTTCTAGTGTTATATCCAATAGACAACATGGTTTCAGAAGCGGTTGTGCTACTTGGAGTAATCTACTTACTTATGGCCAAATCATCATAGACTCTCTGGACAGGGGCCATGAGGTTGACTCCGTATATACGGACTTTTCTAAGGCCTTTGATAGAGTAGACCATTACATTCTCCTTCATAAGCTTGAGCACTTTGGGATTGGCGGTGTGTTTTTTGACTGGATTAAATCGTATTTAGTTGGTAGAACTCAATCTGTTCGGGTGGGTAGTTTCTTGTCATCGGAGTTTAGTGTTACTTCTGGGGTACCACAGGGGTCGCATCTAGGACCGTTGCTGTTTAACCTTTTTTTATTAACGATGTGGTCAATTGCTTTCTCCACTCAGAATGTCTGCTTTTCGCCGATGACATGAACATTTACAAAGATATAACTTGTAACGAATCTTCGCAGTTATTGCAGCAAGATCTCCATCGATTCGATTCCTGGTGTCGACTAAATGGCATGCATCTTAACATCGATAAATGTAATATTATTACATTCTCAAAAAAAAGATCTTAAACCACTAGAAATTACTTCATAAATGGGACTCAACTCTCTAGGGTAACGTCGATTGTAGACCTTGACGTTATTATTTCCAACAACTGGAGTTTCTCTGAACACATAAGCAACATTATATCGAAAGCTTATCGTGCTCTAGGGTTTTAAAAACGTAATATTGGGGAGTTAAATGACATTCAAACTGTAATTATTCTTTATTCGTCTCTAGTTCGCCCTCATCTAGAATATTGTTCTGTAATTTGGAATCCTTGTACTCACTACGACATTGATAGGATTGAGCGTGTTCAAAAAAAATTTATAAAATTTCTCATGTACAAATGCCAGTTATTTGGTGTTTACACAGACCTTTTAAAACTACTTAAACTATTGCCCTTAGTAACCAGAAGGATACACACCAAAATTGGAATACAAAACCATTAATACAAAATTATTAATGGTTTAGTTAATTGTCCGGATTTGCTAAGTAGATTTCATATTCACATTCCGTCGAGAAACTTACGATCTGCGTTCTTCTTTAACACGTTGACGCCGGCGTTTTTGTACCCAACAATTATTCATTTAAAATGACAAAATTTAACTCGCACGCCTATGGTTGTTATGGTTGCTATGGTGACTGAAGTCCTAGATGTGCGATAATAGGTGTTTATTGTCAACATGGAAGTAATCAGTGGCGTACCAAAAGCGTAAAAACTCGTGTACCACCGGTGGTACCCGCCGGCGTTAACGTGTTAAAGAAATCTATTATCGGACTGACTACTGTCAACACCGTCTTATACTAGTATAAGACGGTGTTGCTACTGTAGGCACTTTGGGTTGTCACGAATCGCAAGAAATTGCAATGCGTCCAACATTGACTTTTTTAACACTAGCTGGGCTAGACTACGGTTTTTATTGCATTGTAAATAATTTTTCATGTATATGTGCGAATATGTGTATATATTTTATTTATCTTTTATTTTGTTATGGTCATGCGTAATAAAACGAATTTTTAACCAATTTACTTAGCCAGTATATTAGTATTGTGTCCTATCGCTTTTTTATTATTCTTAACATTTATAATTTTATCGTTTTTAATATGTAATGTATCATCCATAAAATGTTTGTTTTATTTATTTAATTAGTTTGTAAGATACTTTAGGTTAACTTTTATATAATTTTATTATGTTATTATGCCCTATGAAACTCTGTACAATGGCCCTGTTCGTAAATCAATAAATAAATAAATATTCTTTTGGTATAGTTTAAACTTTGAAGTCAGGTATCTCTTGTAGGTCTTGATTGAAAGTACCGAACGGAGGATATTATTTTATAGATGTCGTTTTTTTGTCGTTTTAGCAGATTTAGAGACAGAAGCCAATAAGCTATATTATATATTAGAAAGGTTTTAGTTTAACAAAAATTAAAAATATCAAAGCAAAAAACATTAATTGATATGATAGAGGAGGTTTATACAAGTTCTTATATTAGCCAAAGACTTTATTCAAAAGGAATTGCATTCCGATGTTTGAATTTTAAATTTGTTTAAAAACTTTTATAAAAAAATACATACTAGGTACTACTGTTATAACAAGTTCTTTTGTTAGAATTAAATTAATGTTATACATTGAGAAAATAGATATTAAAAGTATTAAAGTAGAAGATATTTCTTTGGATAAATAGGATAGGAGCTTTGTTAAAATTACTGTTCGAGCTGATAGAGATAGAGATTTTATTTAAAGGAAATTACTTGAGAAGCAATCATGTTGGTGAAGGTGAAAGTTTTAAATACAATTTAGAACATACATGATGTCACAATTGTAAAGGCAAGGTAGAAGAGTATTTTATAAGTGCTCAGGGAATAAATAGATACAGGTTGAATTTTAAATAATATAAAAAGGATGTTTGGAAGTTTTTAGCAAATATAAGAACAAAATAAAAAGAATATAACCTTTGGTATTGGTAATTAAAAATTTAATTATTACATAGGTACATTCATTTTCTTGACATAATAAACTACAACAATAGTTTTGAAATTTTGGTATATTCTAATCTTAATATAATTTTAAAATCCTAAAAACTTAAAGTGTTTTAGAAGAAGTTTTTAATGTAGTATTCTATAAAAATGAATGTAGTATTCTATGAAAGTTTATTTGGCAATACGAAATATCGTAATATTTCAAGCAGACAATAAAAATATTAAATTGATGACCGCCAAAGAATACCAAAGGAAGAAGTAAAAATCTTATTCTAGTACTAAAACTTTAAGAAGCTTATAAGTAAGGCAGCTTTTACACCAATAGAAAATAAAATTTAATATTTATCGTTCTTAATGAAGGAATGTTTGTTATTCATCATGTTGAATTATTAATCAGGAGATATTACAACTTATTATAGGTTTAAAACATATCTGTCCAATAATAATACAATAACCTCACACAACAGTACTCAAAGTGTAACATAAATAAGGAATATATTTCTTTGTATAAATGTGTTTATATTTTAATATCTATTGCAATCTTATCTAGAAATAGTGTGATTATCAGAAAAGGTTATAGCATAATTGGCATAAATTCAAATAACTGTTGTAAACATAATTATTATTTGGAGTATACCTTTTAAAATACGTAGTATAATTTCTATAACAAATACTTTTTACATATTTATTGTTTACTACCGTTATCTTATTTATTTATAATAAGATAAGCAAAAAATATACACCTTCACAAAATAATTTCGAAATGTTAATGAACTAAGTTTGATAAATTAAAAATCGTTTTGGTTGCGTTTAAAATATTGATTATGTAGTAAAGGAAACTATAGTCATTAAACTTAAATCGTTGTGATATTAAAAGAGAAACGTATTTTAATTGTATTTATAATCAAAGATACAACAAGCACAATGTAGTTACACTAAGTGAACTATAAATCCTATACTTAATATAATAAATATAAATAGTTTACAATCAACAAGATAAATCCTAGAGTTTTCATTATATTATCCCCCCCCTCCTGAAACAAATTTAATTATAATTTAATGTTAGGCCAAAACAAACATTAATGCATCTTCATTAATGAAGATTTTACTGTCTTCATGTAATAACACGATTTTTTTAATTTAAAATTAAACGAGTCCGCTTAATTTATTTACATCATATTTTAGAAGTTGATCTTGTCCATTTACCATAATTCTAGTGAATAGTAAATAATCATCATTAAGCAGAAAAAATCACAGTATTCTAATTTTCAGTTAATACATAATATAAATAATATCGATCCGCAGTATGAGCGCTGAGGAACACCAGACGTAACTTTGATAACTGAAGAGTAAATACCACCTATTTCAAAACGTTGGGTAACTACTTAACCAATCAAATACCTTCAAATCAAATAGATTAAATTTTTCCAATAAAATATTATTATTAACTCTGTCATGAGCCTTGATAAGGTCGTTATTTAGAGCCTCAAGTCGATATAACCATATAAGGTTAAATTAATATTTAATTTTAAAATTTCTTTAAGGTTATTTTGATATTTGTTTGTTAGCGTTTTTTGTTAATAAAATTATCGCTGTTTAATAAATCCTCTGTTTTGTTGTTGTATTTTGTTTTCTTCTACAGAAGAGAGACATTTTTTGAATTTGAATCATAATATTTCAAAATCAAAGGTAACAATATAGAAGTGAAATATATAATTCAGACAAACAAACAACTATTAATATCAAAAATAAATTAAGGAATAACGTTTTAATCTTATGCAAGGTAACACTATAACTATAATGAACAAAATAATACATTTTTTTAATGAACATCTCTGTGATTTTTAAAAAGCAATAAATAACAAACCAAGTGAATTTTAATATAAAACCTATAAAACATATAAAGAAACCTAGACCCATCACAATTTGGCTTCCACAAAGGATTTGGACCACGTGAAGCACTGTTTAGTATTCACTTCTATTGCATGTAGCCAATGACAAAGAGGCTTGTGTTATTTTTAGCCAATCACGTCAATTTATAAGTGAATAAAACGAACTTGGCGTTTTCTGCTAAGAAAACCGAAGTTAACAATTTCCCAACAAACAAATTGAATTAGCCTTGATAAAAAGCGAAACACGTTGTTTATACTTATGTCAGTTGTAAGTAAATTATAAAATGTAAAGGTTAGGTAGCGCTTCCTCATCCATAAAAAATGCGGCGGTTGCAAATTCTGTATCAAAAAACACAACAAAAACGAGTGTTGGGAAGCAATTTGAAGAAATCTGCGCCGATAGAAACTACAAGTTTCAGCAAGTTACCAACTATTTCAATGGAAACTCTTGCCGCGATTCTGAGCGACTGGGCGTATAATATAAAATCAGATGATTATAGGGACTTAATCAATGTCGAATGTTTAGACCAAAATACTTCAGGAGATGTATCATAAAAAAATAACATAAATAATGACCGTTCACCGAAATTCGATTTAAGTCGTGGAATAGTATTTCCAAATACCATTCGTGATAACAATAAACCACGGGAAATTAATAAAAATAATTTTAGACACTACACTAAACTGGATGAGACATCAGAATTATAAAAAAAACTTGTATTGCAGACAGAATATTTGCTTAGACAATGACTAAACAGAAAATACAAGCATAGAAAGGATAATACGGTCATAATGACAGACAGTCTAGAACACCTTTAGCTACTGCGCAAAAGAATAGAAGCAGCTAGCGAAAGATTCGGTCTTACGACTAAAATTCATGGTATTCAGCCGCGTAGAACATAATGTCAATCTTTACCCAATCTGCATATTTATTGAGAGGCTGGTCAACTTTAAATACAGTGGGACTATAACTACACAAAACCTAGATCCAGACATCAAAGCTGCATAGAACTAGCACGTGCATAATTTATTACACTGGCGAGCAAAAAATAGAGGTCATTTTAAAATTATGAATTATTTTTGGATTTTTTTGTTTTAACTTTATGTTTGCAAATTGTAAACCATTGTACTGTATTGATTGTTTTTATTGCCTATTTTGGAAATATCACCAACTTACAGTTCAGACGAAGTTCGAATTTTTGTTCCTAGGACTAATATGGAACAAAAAATAATGAAAAAAACTTATCACTAATAACGAGTATTACTCCCTCTTGCATTAATGACTACTTGAAGTCGACGAGAAACACTTTGAATTAAATTAACGATCACATTTTGGTCGATATTGTTCCATTTCTGCAATAGCATCTGTCTTAGCTCCTGAGCAGTTCTTGGAACAGGTGAATGCTTTCTGATACGTTGTTCCAACTCATCCCATACATGTTCTATGTGATTCATGTCCGGGCTGACAGCTGGCAAATCGAACCGCGAAATTCCCAATTCATCCAGTCTGACAACTCTGGCTATGTGAGGTCTAGAATTATCTTGCAATAAAATACCGCGCTCGCCCATAGTTGTCATGAAGGGCATAACATGATCTTCGAGAACCTCCGTAATGTATCTGTGAGCCGTCAGGGAGCCATTCTCTATAAAGACCAACTCTGTGCGTGATCCAGTAGAAATTCCTGCCCAAGCCATAACCAACCCCCGCCAAATGGATGTCGCTCATAAATACAAACTCAAGCGTATCTTTCTTTTTGCGACGTCCGTCTGATCCATTAAGGCAAAACCGCTACTCATCTGAAAACAGTACTCTGCTCCAGTCCTCATTACTCCATGCCCAGTGATTTCGGGCAAAAGCCAATCTTTCAACACGATGTCGGCGTTGTAAAGGTGGACCTGTAGCCATCTTTCTACAAGACAATCCAGCAGCCTGAAGCTTTCTCCTAACAGTTCATTTACTAACATTTACATCTCTAACTTCATGGAGTTGATTTCGTAGATAAACTTCTATTCCGCAAACTTGTAGACACCAAAAAACGGTCATCTCTGATCGTGGTGACTTTTTTCGCCCGGATCCTGGTCTTCTGATTATCAGGCCAGTATCCAAGTAACGCTAATACACTTTTTGTATAGCACAAAGGCATTTGCCAACATCCCTTGCAGTTTTACTCGCCCATCTTCAATCGACGCTATAATTCTTTCCACAACAATAGGGCATAAAGGTATTATGACTCGTTAAGTACCGTACACCGTTTGAATGACAAGTTTCGCAGAGAAAAATCAACACTAAGTAAGAAAATCACAACGAAACGTAGGTTTTCAATTAGAGCGAATATGATGTTGTTTCATAAAAGTCTGTAACATGGTGGTAGTAACTGACAGATAGATAACATTTGTCAGGAAATGTTTTATTAAACGCCTACTTTGGTTTACAATTTGCAAACATAAAGTTAAAACAAAAAAATTCCAAAAATAAGTCATAATTTTAAAGTTACCTCTATTTTTTCTCGCCGATGTAAAATGAGGTCAACTCCCTGTGATGATAATTTAAATCTAAAGTTACGACATAGTGCTACATTTGGTCAGCACGTTTATACGGTATGGAGTCATGGATGCTGAAGGTGAGTAGCATGAACCGCACCGATGCTTTCGAGATGTGGCTGCATGGAAGGGTGCTACGTATACTATGGGTAGACGACTTAACAAACACTAAAGTTACTTCGAAGAGCTAGAAATGAAAGACAAGTGCTAACGGCAATCAAACGACGTAAAATAGTCTACCTAGGATATGTGCTAAGGCGTGAAAATTACCAGCTACTCTAACGAATAATGATGGGTAAGATTGAAGGACGCGGAGGACCTGGCAGGAAGCAGTAATCGAGGTTGAACTGAATATAAGATCTGCAGGTGAACTGATAAACATAATACACATATCTATGGGGATCACCAATGTCAGTAGGACCGGATAAAGCACATGAAAGAAGTACAAGATTTACAGTAAATTGAATAGGCTATTATTAAGATAAATCTGTTAATTTTAAGCGATTACTCTAATATAATACAAAGTGGTAATCTAATAAGGACTCATCTCCTCTGTAAATATATTTACAAATGTATTTCTCTATTGGTGGCAAACAAGAATAAAGTTTATTATTATTATGTACTTCCTAATCCATCGTACATTATATCCAGCTATTCTACTAGCAATTTATTAGCTTAAGTGATTCTTTTAATTTTTTTTTTTCGTATAGTTGATGCTTGAAGCCATTATAATATTACACTGTGATACATTTTAAAAACAGAACGATAAAGGAGATTCACTTTGTTGTGATCACACACGGCTTTTATTATTAGTGACTGGTTTCAACTATTAGCAGGTATCTAATCTTATTAGCAAATAGATACAATACATAACCATAATATTTACTATATAATTACAAATTTATATAACATTTGTCAATAGGATATCGACTATAGATCTTTCCGCCTCGCATTATTTATTACTACATAATAAAAAATATTTTTGTAATTATATCTTCCTACATTAGAAGTTATATATGGCGACTAATTAACCTCCTTTTACGGCAAAACTAGTCCACGTTTTGTAATACCAATGTAATTTATAAAACTATCGACAACTATAACATTTCTTGGAATTTGTTACATTCCTGGTGTTCGGAATTCAAATGGTTTACCTGTTACGCAGCAAATGAAAATGTAAAGGTTAAAAGTAATTACATGCGCGTAATGCTGTGCATGAGCCACAATATATGTGAATTCATTATAAGCGTCTGATTTTGTAATTGATGGACAACCACATTTTGCAACGCAAATATATTACTTCTTAGTCTAATGAGTAAAAACGTTTTTTTTTTTGTAGAATGAGGTAGGAATTCATAAATATGTTATTTATTACAATGATATTATTAAAATTTGCATAGAGTATTAATATGTTGATAAAGGTTTTATCTACTAAATTATTAAACTTGACAGGCTTATAACTATTATAAAATAATGCAAATGATGGCGACCATTACACACGAGTAAAAATGATCTGATCGAAGTAGTAGTAGTGTTTGGCTTTCTACCAAGTGGTCTTTCCGCCATGTAATTTGTATATGTTTGTTTGTAAATGAGTTTGTTACTTCAAAAGATCGCCCCGTCGCTCCAAAGCGCCATTAATTGTGTACCAATGGCGAATGGTGCCGGTCTCCTGTCCAATTGCGGACCAGAACTAAAGTTGCTGCACTGTCACTAACTCTAGTTCGGTGGCAACTATATGCGCCCACCAACCGACTTTTCTTACCGAAATTTTATTAAATATGATGGTGTCGTCCATTTTAATAGAAAAAATAATACACTTTACTATATTGAATACCACAATTTGTTATGTAATAAAAATATAAACATGTTTACAGTATATTACAAGCAATAATTTCACAACTACAGTTTTTTTTTGCAAATTATTATCAAGTGTTATCTAAAATTAAAAAAACAAGATTTTAACAATTCATATATGAATGCGAATTACTTGAGTAATTCTGATTGGCTAATATGCAAAAAAATAGTGCTTGGGGCTTAATTATCTAGGGTATTTAGGCGCTAAAGGGATTAGGGTGCGGTGTTTTTAGAAGAGATTAATGTAATTATAAGAGCTTAAATAATGGTGAATATATTAAGTCGGTCTGTTTGTTAAGTAGATTAGTGTTAGAATTTTTATTTTGCCGAAATAATTCTAAAACTCTAAAATATTAAGCCTTGAGCATTTATTGCAAAAACGTAAGAATGTTAATTTATCTATAGGTGAAAATGAATGATTATGATGATGATTATAATATATGATTTACAAAACAAACTTGTGCTTTGTACTGTTCCTTAAATGTCTTCTCAAAACTTCTACCTATCTGCCCTACATATGTACTATTGCATTATTATATTGTATGTTCTATAAGATTAAAGTAAGTGACAGTTCTAGTAGGTTTAAAATGTGTTTGTTAATTAAGTTTTGAATTAAAATTTCTGTAAACTTATTCTTGATTCTGATAATGAAATTATAAAAGCTTCGTGTGTCATTGAATGGAAAGTCGCTAATTTAAGACATAAGGGATGATTAGAATTATATGGAATTGTGGAATAGACGTTAGTTGGTTTTCTGAATATATCCAACTTAATTTTATTGTTTTGTTGTTCTTTTTTAGTGCCGTGAATTGAATTTTTGGGTATGTATTATTAATTCAATTGAGCAACTGATTAATCCAATCAAAACTCGCAATTACGGCTAACAAGGAATTTAAACGCGATCCAATATATTATTCTTTAAAAAAATGTTACCAAATTACTTTAGGCAAAATTTTAGTGAGTCCAAAAGTTCAGATTGTATTACAGGATTAAGGTTTTGTTTGTGCTAAACAAAAAACAAGCGAAAAGCATTTTTTGTATGAATATTTGAAAACATACTACTTACATTAAATGAAACTAATTTTGAAGGTTGATTTTAGTTTTGAGATAGTTCCCTGGAGTGTTTAAGGCCGAAATTTGTATTTTTTCGAAAGTTGATTTGTTTTAATAGCTAAGATTCTGCCAGGGCTGATCATATATAAAACTACGGGTCGATTGGATATATTCAGTTCGTGAGTTTTAATTAGACCGTAAAGATAAGTTGGCATTAGGATATTTTAATTTAAACTTAGAAATTTTTCAAATTTGGAAAAAATATTGGTATTAGCTAATACACTTTTTATGTAACTCTGAAACAATTTGACCATTGTTTGTAAAGGTTTAGCGTTAAGTAATTCCTTTTTTAATTACTTATTAAAAATTTCACTGATAACTATAGTAATGGTAGTAAAAATAATATTTTAAATTATTTAGGTAATCACTGTCTTTATTAATGTAATTATGGTTAATTATATATATAAACAGATTTCTATCACATAATATCTAGCAATAAACTATTTCGTTGCTTACAACTCTCAGCACAATCAACCCATTACTAAACTTTAAAAAGCTTGTAAAGAGCTTGTATTAATAATTAATTTAATTTTACTTACTACTAATATTTAGGTGTTGTATCAAGAATGCAATTAAGATAAGTAACGCCTAAATAAATTTAATAGTACAAATTAAATACCACATTTAATGTTTTTAGACTGTTTTCAATCTATTGCTAACTTCTTATCAGGCCGGTCCAAAAATGCAATACCTTATAATTTCCGCCTATAGTATTTGGATGTTATTCTGTCTAATTTATCGATTATCATTATTTATTATTAACTGCAAAAATTGCTTTATCACTAAGAACCGCAATGCATAGAAACACGGGATTATAATTCTACTTTAGTGGAACTCGAGGCCACAGTTGGGGCCAGCTTCAACTCTTGGACTAGAAAAAGTTGATAAAATTGTTCTTAGTTGAGAACTTTATTATTCCTAGCAATATTACATGTAGGTTGGAGGTTGTTTGAACATTCTGAGGAAATATGCATAGTATCTTCATTAATTACCACGTAGTATTGTTTGCAACTGCCCTTACACCTTAAATTAAATAATTCTAATACATATATATATATATATATATATATATATATATATATATATATATATATATATATATATATATATATATATGTATTAGAATTAAGGAAGATACTAGATCATCTTCTACTGAATGATGATATTAATAATTTACCTTTATTATATATAACTTAAGGTACCAACTAATATTCTATAAAGTGAATACCATTTAAATACTCTTAGTAACATTGAATAATGTTACTTCTAAGGGATCTTGGAATAAATGTCTTAATTCCTTTGTTTCTTACTGAAACAAAGGAATTAAACATCCCTTACTTATATTTATATGTTATTACAACTACACGAATATCTTCAAAATTAATTGTAGATCTTCTTAGTAACCTTTTATAGCTAATACAGAATTCACTGTATCATCATGTAATAATGGTTGCAATAAACCGAAACACGTGTCAGGAAACTGAATATATTAATATAGAAAATAACAAGTGTTTTAATTCAAATATACCAGGATATTTTAATTCTTTTAGGAATGTTTGATGTTGACAATAAAGTCTAAAAGGTTTTTCGTATAGTTGCTAAACGATATAATTTTCAACTATTTACTACAATTCGATTTATTTCATTAGTAAATAGTAGTCATCAAAATTTTTTACCGCAAATTCGCCACTGCATTATCATGATTTACAACTCTCATGAATTAATTGTATTCGGTTGTGGAATTATCATTTCATTTTCTGTTTTTCAATTCCATCAATTTTTCTATGTAGTGTCACTACGGCGGTATCATTGTAATAATAATAATGTTTACTTTCTATGCACGAAATACAAGAAACTATTGGATATTTTCAATTGCAACATAGAAGTTGGTTTACTGCCGTTAACTTTACATTTGAGATAATCCGTTATATACTTTGCTCACTGCACTCTTGATGAAACGAAAATAGGATATTATCTGATTTTGAAATAAGACACTTGTTTGGTTTCATATTGGTATATTCAGTTTCCTGACAGGTGTTTCGGTCAATGACGATAATTCTCAAAGCAATTACAAAATTAACTAAATAAGGAAGGTAGTGTTACATTATTTATATTATTGTGTTAATTGCAGGAAACACGTGTCAGGAAACTGAATATACCAATATGAAACCAAACAAGTGTCTTATTTCAAAATCAGATAATATTGAGATAATCCCATAGGAAAGAGTCAATAGGGGTTAAATCAGGACTACGTGGAGGTTAATATATGTCGCCTCCTCTCAGGAGTATGCCTGGTTTACGAAGTCAAGCTTTTGTCCGGCATCCTGGAGTTTTAATTCTTGTACCATTTGCATTTTATAGAGGTTCAGCTTTAGGTCTTTGTTCATAATACGGTATAATAATGATCCAGGCATATTTACAGCCGCCAGAGATCAATTCTCAGATTAATCTAGGATTGTATAATTCTAGGATTTTATAATCCTAGATTAATCGCTATTTATTGCCGTATTGCCGTATCTAACTTAGCCACTTATTGAATGGAAGATTATTTGAATTGAAAGGTTCGGATCGTAACGAACAGACTTATTAGCATTATCTACTATCTATGTAATTCGTGATGATCATGGTTAAGTCGTTATTGGTTTTCGGATGTTGTACCGGTCTCTTTAAACCTGTACAATTATTTTTTAATGAGAAGTATACTTTATGCCTTATTAAAGTGGAAAAAACCTCGAATATTGAAATATCTACTACGCGCTGCAATCGCCGAAGAAACGCTAAATAGTAACTAAAATTCCAAGAGCCAGACTACTTATTGACATACCCCCGCGCCATTCGGATTTGTTGCGTTCACGCAGGAAGCTAAAGAAATATAAACTTTCTTTTGGGATACTCCGTACAGTTTTAAAGTAATATTAGCTTGAATATATTTATTTCTGTGAAATGCTATTATAAAGACTATTAATTTACGTTAAATTTGGTATATTATTGTTACCCAGGCCCATATATCTGTCACATACTGACCTGTAACTTTCAAATTCCTGGAGGTTACTTCGTGAGATTCTTTTGATGTGAAAAGAGATTTTCATTTTCACTAGTTTTATAAAACAGTTTTGATTAATTTTTCTGAATTTATTTGTGTTTTCAATAATTTGCACCCTTTTACACTCATCTGTGGACTAAAATAAATTTATTTGCAGATGACAGTGATAGGCGATCATATGTATAATCCCGATGAATTTCTTTAGATCTGTAAATTTTAATTGTTCATCTTGGCGATTATTGTCTTTGACAGTATTGTAGAAATGGTTGACAAATATTAATAAATGTTGTTTTTTCTAATAATAACACTGCTTACCATATGTACTAAATTTTCGACATTATACATTTTATTTGGCTTTGATCTTGTTATATTTTTAATTTTTCCAATTTTCTCTATAAGTTGATGTTGTTCTATTTTGAATACAACGTTTTACCGAAGTCACCTCCATTGTGAATTTCATACACTCCACTTCCTTCAACACCTAATTTATTATTTGTGAATAAAATTATTAACCCACAATTTATTTGTATTAAATTCTTAAATATTACAAAATCAATTAATTTATTCTTTCATTTATTTGTCTCACTAAATGTTGTTTCAATTTTGGCCAAAATATTAAATACTGGAATTAATTCGTAGCGTTTTTTAGAGAAAAATAACAATTTATTTAAAGAAAAAAAAATACATCATTGAAAATACTGCCCATCGCTTGCCACTACAATTTCCCATATTTCGGGTAGTAGACGGATACCGCATCGAAAGAACGCTTCGCCGTTGGAGGATGAATCAATCCAATTTTTACAATTTTCATGAGAAGTGAAATCTTCCTTTGTCAGGGGAAAATTTCACTTTACCATGAGCCATCGATCGGAACAGGTGGTAGTCCGAAGGGGCAATATCTGCAGAATACGGCGGGTGGGTTCGGATTTCCCATTTCAGAGTTTCTATATATTTTTTACTGGTTTTGCGACGTGTGGTTGAGCATTGTCGTGTAGTAAAGTGACTTTATCATGCCTTTCGCTCGATTCCGGACGTCATGACTCAAACGCATCAATTGCAATCGATAACGATCCCCAGTGATGGTTTCGTTAGGTAGTAAGAGCTCATAATAAATCACACCCTGTTGATCCCACCAAATACAAAGAAGGAGCTTAGACCCATTAATAATATTAGGTTTTGCCACTGATGATGATGGTTGTCCTGGCTTAACCCATGACTTTCTATGCTTAGGATTTTCATAGTGTATCCACTTTTCATCACCAGTAACAATCCGATGTAAAAAACTTTTTCTCTTGTTCCGTTAAAGCAGTAACTCACTTGTCAAAAAACGCCTTTCAACATCCCTCGATTTTAATTCGTATGGGACCCAATTTCCTTCCTTTTGGATCGTTCCCAAAGTTTTAAGGCGTTTTCCTACTCTTGATAAATCAACACTCAAAGATGAAGACAACTCTTCAAGAGTTTGAGATGAGTTTTCTTCTAGCAACTCCTGCAATTCAGTATCTTCAAACTTTTTTGGCTGTCCAGATCTTTCCCAATCTTGCAAATCAAAATCACCACTCTTAAAACGTAGAAACCACTTTCGACACATTTGCTCAGCTAGAGCATGTTCCCCATAAACTTCTTCCAAAATCCGATGACTTTCCGCAGCACTTTTATTCATATGAAAGTAATGGAGTAAATGGAGTAAACTCCCCGTAAAAACACTTTATATGGCACAAATTGTGACATATTCAAATAGTCGTAACTTATTATTATTAAAAAGTAGAAATTAAGATGTGTCGTAAAAATAACACTTAATAACAGCTGGTTTACGATAAATTTGTTTCTGAAGCAAAAAACAGAATACTGTAATACCCGCACCATCTCTCGTAAAACGCTACGAATTAATTCCAATATCTGATATATAATGGGTCTTGAACTTCACAGGATTTATTTTCAGGCAATTTTAATATTAAATGAATTTTATGATTTTGCTTCTATTATTGTGGCTAGTGATTACACTAGAAATTTATACTCAATTCATAAACCAAAGAAGCTGAAGCAATTTATTATGATCGATGAATAAGTTATGATTTTCTAATGCTTATTTTTAAACAAGATATTTGTAACTGAAAATTAATTCCTATAAATATTAACAATGTGCATTTTATTAATCGCATTGAAATAATGGCAATTTTAGCGATTATATTTTTAATTTACGAAAAATACTTTATAGGTAGTTAAACAATAAAAATTGCATGTAATTTGCTTTCACTCTTAAACGAAATAAAACTTTCTATGCCTAATTAATTGAAGCATTTATTATTAACGCATAATAAAATGCAATAGCAAGGAGAGATTTCCGCAAATAATTTAAGCAATGAAAAATATTTTGTTATACTTCATAATAATTAAAGAATAAAATATCGTTTAATGCTTTAGTACTACGCGTTTGATTGTAATAGTGCCTAAATATTTGTATAAAATATATTATTTTTTATTTACATGAAAGATAAGAGATAGAAATTTTAGAAATTATAAAACCAGAGTGACTCTAATTACACAATTAAATCCAAAAAATAAATGCTTGATAAATACAAACAAGACAAATAATTGTAAGGGTTTTAGGAAAACTGATTACAGATTTTTTAGTCAATACAATTGGTACAATTTTACCAATAAAAGGAAAAGCGTTTTCCGAGGATTCTGTAAGTTATTTAGTCTTCTCCACATATTGTTTGTATTTTAATTTTTGTCCGTTATAAGTTAAATTCAGTGCTTTTTTCTGATATGTAATTATTTTGAATATCATTCACAAAAATATATTATCAATTATCTTCTATCATTTATCAAAAATAATAATTTTAATTAGTTCCCAATCAGCGTAATTCCCATTCATTCATTTCGATACTACAAAAGGAAGCACCAAATAACATTTGATAAGTTCTACCGGAAATGTTGGATAGATGCGCGTGTGTCCTATCGTATTTTTTCTAATTATATATGTTTATGTCATACATGTAAAATCATTTAAATGTTTAACAAATAATTATTTAAAAGTATAAGTAAGTATAGGAATAATGCATTTTCTTGAAAATTAATTAATTAATTCTTTTATATTTTCACGGTAAAAGAATATTAATCAAGAATATATTTGATGTAATGCATAAATTATCTCTACTATTTACGTACCAAAATAAATCAAATGATATAAACCTACAAAGTCTTAAGTCTGGGAATGAAAAAATATTTATGCAATCTATTAATACACTAAAGTTAATGCTTGTTGCGCTACACTCTTGATGGAAACAGATATTACTATTAATTATTATTATTATTCTGCACCTAATATTAATAGACTAATTAAAAATTAATAAATTTGCATTTTGTGTTGGTTTAAACTTTAGTTGTTGATTACAATTTGGTAAAAATATTTAGTAATTACATGAAGCCTTGTCTGAAAATGTTTCCTAGGATAGTTTTTTTTTATCTTGGTCAATATATGAATCAGCTCATTAGAATTAATTATAGTTGAGCCCACGAAAGCTGACTGTGGCTCATCGATCTATAAAATCAGACACACGTTAAGTCTTTCATTTCATTCTGTTCCGTAGGACGTTGATAGAACGAGATAGATATTAATTGCTATACGGTTCTTAGTACGAAATAGCACGAGTCAGTTGGCTCTCTCATAATGATTTTTTCTCAGTGTTATTATAACCATACAACATATGCATTTATATGCTGTATGGTTTTTGTTGCTAAAATTTTAAGAATTCCTTTGTCCTGTATCCAGTTTGCGGCTTCTATCTCCTTTTAAACTGTCTTAAAATTTTTTCCCAAAAGACTGGAAGTTTTAATGATTTTTGGGCCCCGTTTTCCACCCCGGTCAAATACGCTCAATGGTGATATTGTGGACGTCTTCAGACTAGCGGCATTTTGTTTAAGCTTAACACGTTCAACGAAAACACGAAAACTAAAAACATCTATACTAAACAGCTCTTATAAATAGTTTAAATAGTAGAAAAAGTGAAATATTTTGTCACAGTAAATATTAAAGGCACAAGGCTGAAATTGTTATCAATGTATGTTTTAAATATAGTGACTCTGATGCCAAAAAATGAATTCCAAAAAATAATTCCTTCTACACGCCGGTGGTGGCGCATCGGTTACGGCCCCGAACTGACGTGCAGCAACGTTGATTCGGGTCAGTAGTCGGATGGGTGACCGGTACCATTCACCATTGGGATACAATTAATGGTGCTTTAGAGTGACGGGGGCGATCCTTTAAAGCATGGATGCACAGACCGCGGCCCGCCGGTCGAATACCGGTGGCCCGCCGACAGCAAAAATAATACTCTCGTACATTCTAAAAATATTGAATTCTATTCCAGAATAAAACCAAAAAAAATATGTTCGGAAAGTAATTTGAATCTCGCGCGCGCGCTATTACGGTGCGCCGTACGTGCGTCGTCGGTAACAGCGGTCGGTAATGTTCGTGCTGATCTCGGTTAAATTCGTTTGCTTGAAGAAGCGCGGCGGCCGGCGGCGCGATGACGATCGCTCGCGTAGATAGTACACGACTCGAAGCTTCCAGAGTCGGTTTCGAGATTTCTCCAGACAGTTTTCGACTCTATACGCGCGGTATAAAAGCCACGTTTAATCGCCGCTAGGTGTATTAGTGTTCTGTGAGTTTAATAGAGGTTTTCGAAGGCAATAGTTGTACTCCACTAGCCGGTGTCATATATCCACATTCAACGTAGATTTCCTGTTGCAGTGTTAACCGTCAAGTGCCGTGTATAATTGTGTTGTGAAATGGTAAGTAAAACTCTATTATTAATAAGTGTTTCCCTACCTATTTAATCAATTATTTTTGATAATTTAAAAAGGATGGGTAATTTAAGTAGGTACTGTAATTGTTTTTAGGTGCTGTGTTAATCCTAGCCAGGATTAGAACGCAACATGGACAAGCCAGGACCTAGTAAAAAAACGTAAGGTTAAAGATGAAAATCGGCAATTTCAAGAAATTTGGACTGAGAAATACTTTTTTGTATGGTCGCATAACAAAGTCGTTTGTTTAATTTGCAAGAATTCTGTTGCAATTGCAAAGGAATATAATGTAAAAAGGCACTATGAAACGCAGCATCTTTCTTTTACCAAGTTTACAGGCGAATTAAGAAAGCAAAAAATGTTGTCTTTAAAACGGGAGCTTACGGGTCAGCAAGCTATGTTTAGAAAACCCATTGAAGATTCAGAAACAGCTACAGAAGTTAGTTATGAAATTTCTCGAATGATAGCAAAGCGAAGTCGCCCCTTCAATGATGGGGATTTTGTAAAAGAATGCATAGAAATTGCCGCTAAGAAAATGTGTCCAGAAGCAGCAAACAAGTTTGAGAAAATTCAACTGAATCGTATGACCATCCAAAGACGAATTATGTCTTTGTCAGGTAATATTGCGGAACAATTAACTGAAAAAACTAAGATCATTGAATTTTTTTCATTAGCACTCGACGAATCCACTGATATTAGTTCCACAGCTCAACTTCTAATATTCATACGAGGTGTTACTCAAGATTTTGAAGTCGTAGAAGAGTTATTAGGAATGTGTTCATTGAAAGGTCAAACCAAAGGAGTTGATATACTCAATGTACTTTTGGATGAGCGTTCAAAAACTGATTTGGACTTATCAAAATTATCGGGAGTTGCGACTGACGGTGCTCCTTCGATGATTGGTGTCAATTCCGGGCTAGTTACTTTGCTGAAAAAGCATCTGCAAGAAAAAAACATAAAGGCTGAAGATCTCATGCAGTTTCACTGCATTATACACCAAGAAGCCCTCTGTGCTAAACAAATTGAATTTCAAAATGTCATGAAAGTGGTAGTTTCGACTGTAAATTTCATAAAATCACGAGGACTCAATCACAGGCAATTCAAACAATTCCTTGATGACATCGAAAGCGAATATGGAGATTTACTGTATTATACAGAAGTAAGGTGGCTAAGTCGTGGATTGACACTGGAACGATTTCTAAATTTAATAGAAGAAATTGGAATATTTCTGGCGGAAAAGCAAAGGGATGTCCCGGAACTTAAAAATCCTGATTGGTTGTGTGATTTGGCTTTTTTAGTTGACATTACAAATCATTTGAATGTCTTGAACACACGGCTTCAAGGCAAAAATCAACTGATATCCCAGCTCTACGCTCATGTATCATCCTTTCAATGCAAGCTGACACTTTTCAGATCGCAATTGAATTCTGGAAATTACAATCATTTTCCGAATTATAAGAAAATGGCTGAAAAATTCAACAAAACTGCGATTAATTTCAGTTATGTAGAAAAGCTAGATATTTTGATTCAATCTTTTCAAGACAGATTTTCGGAGTTTAAAAAAGTGAAACCTCTGTTGGACATATTCAGCAATCCTTCCACGATTTCAGTTGAAAATGCGCCAGAGTCAATGCAGTTAGAAATTATCGACATTCAAAACGACGAAGATTTACGCAACAAATTCAACGAAGGAGACTTGCTGAACTTTTACCGCTGCATTGATAAAAATATGTACAAAGAGTTGCGCATAAACGCTCTGAAATGTGCCAGCTTATTTGGTTCTACCTATATATGTGAACAAACTTTTTCAATACTTAATAATAATAAAACCAAAAATAGAAACCGCCTTGCAAATGAAAGTTTGGAAGCAGTTTTACGTGTTGCTACAAGTAAATTTGAGCCAAATATAAAAAAGATTGTAAGCACTATGCAGTGCCACGCTTCAAATTAATAAATTCCTTTTTAATTTTAATACATTATTATCAATTATTTATTGTCTTTAATTACCTACACTTCTGGCGGCCCGCCATCAGTTCATGATTTGCCCGAGTGGCCCCTAGTCTTAATAAGTCTGTGCATCTCTGCTTTAAAGTAACAAGCTCATTTACACACACACAAATACACAAATGACACATGGCGGAAGGACCACGTGGTCGATAGCCTAACACTACTACTACTACTACTACTAATTCCTTCTTGGTGTCATTGAGTATATATTATATACGATGTAATATCTATCAAAGAGCTTCAATTTCTAAAATAATATATTCAGAGCAGATGTTGGCTTTACAACAGAATAATGCTAGAGTGAAGTTATATATTTTAAATATTCATTCTACTAAAAACCTTTCGAGGACATACAAGAGCTTATTGATTTTTTTACCTTTACCAGATAGACATATTAGAAAAATTGGAGTTTCTAAAAATATGGTTCTTATATCTATTTTAAAGTTGTTTCTTTTAATAATGATAATAATAATAATAATTAATAATAATAATTTTTTATTATACGGAATCTCCTTTACAAAAAACAATACTGCATACATTTAAAATACAAAATAAACATAAAGTAATACAAAAAGTGGTAATAACTTTATTTAAAACAGAAACAGTACATAATACAAAGAGTTGCAATGGTACTATGTTCAGCCGCTAAATTAATACGACAATTAAAATAAGTGTACAAATTATGATGAAATATAATAGAAAATTCAAATCTTGCGCACTAAAAGATTCTGACATTAAATAATGCTCTTGTCTGATTAAGAACTCTCTTAATTGTGTTTTCAACAAATTTGCTTGTGTTATGTATTTGGGCAACTTATTGTGCTGCATACATGGGAGATGTCTCAAAAAGGGGCAGTCTGTGCAAAGGGTATGCATATATTTCACAATTTCGCGTTTCATATGGGTGGTTGATAAGATACGTGTTGAATTTTTCTTTATTATTAAAATTAAAGATTAACATTTCATAAATGTATAGGCCATAAAAAGTAAGTACTTTTAAAACTTCCTATGAAGCTATCTTTCTGGGATAAATTTAACATTATTCTTGAAGCTCGTTATGTATAATAAATAGACTTTTTGTATAACTTGAGGATCCATAATGTATGAGAACATACCTTACTTGACATTCAAATTTTGCCCTGTATATTGTAACTTGGGTTTTAATATCTAATACTGGTTTCAAGATTCTCAAAGCGTAGTCCGTTGAGTTTTGTTTAAATAGCAAGTTATCACAATGGAAGGTTCATTTTAATTTATTATCGATCACATCACCAAAAAGTTAGATCAATCTTGCACTTCAATTATTTCATTATTCAGCTTTAAATTCGAACTATACATATTTTGTTTATTGTTTGTTTTTAATATAATATAGTTAGCTTAGTAGTTTTAATAATAGTTTCTGTCTTGCAAGCCAGTTCCTTATTCGTAGACTTGTACCATCCGCATACGTCGTAATAAAAGTACCTGGTTGTCTGATTTTATTTGGTAGGTCATGACAAATAAAATAGGACCTAATATACTTCCTTGTGGTATTTCTAACTGAATTAATTTTGAATTGGATAACTTGTCATTTTTTCTTTATGAGATCGATTTGTCAAATATGAATGAATTTAGTCGTTACTTACACCTTTATACTATAATATTCAAGTTTCTCTATTAGAATTTAATGACTTACAGTGTCAAATGCTTTTACAAATCCAGAAAAATTCCTAGCGGAATCTATGATTTCTCAAGAGCATACATAATTTGTGTTATGTATTTGTTTATTTTCATATAACCAAATTGTGCACTGTCAAGTAAGTTATGCGTCTTAAAATACTTTACTATTCGCTCAGATATTTTTGATTTAAGTATGATGATATTAAGTATTTCTGTAGCTGTTGCAGGTCTAAGAAATATGGTATTTATTTGTCTATCTATAGTGGAGATAAATGGTCAGCCTGGAATTTATTAATTTTCTCTGCGTCTATTGTATTAAAATGGTCGTTCAAATAATTTTCTTTACCTTATAAATGTTTATATTTGTAAATAATTGTTATTAGTTTTACATAACAAACTATTAATGATGCTCCACGTTGTTTTAATTTTATTGTCGCTAAATAGTATTTGATTAGCTATATCATTCTTGTTTTGTTCGTTTAAGAGTATATCATATTCTTTTTTGACAGTACAGTATAATATTTTAGCATCTGCATTATAATGTCTAGCAACTGAGAAATAATTAAGCATGTCTTTAGTATTATTTAAAATTTGATTACTGTTACATTTTTTTTTTCTCATTTGAAATATAGGTACTTTTGAACAAGTAGTACTTAAAGCCCCACTGAAGGTATCAACAAAATTTGCCCCAAATATATATGACCCCAAATTTACAGAATTTAAAAAAATACAAACTTCTGTATATCGATTGGAGTCAGTTTCCGTATTTTTTATCAGTAACCTTTTTGTCACACTTAATAACTAACATCCAAAATCTATTGCATCTCTTGTTATACTATTTAAGTTTATATTAAAATCTTCCGTAATGCAATATGTCAAATTCTCAGATAATAATTTTTGTAATAAAGTTTCTAGTTTTACGAAAAATTAACTAATGATGTGTTGTCCAGGTGCATGATAAACTATTACCAAAACATATTTCTTATTTTCGGACATCCATTTTACTGCTGCACATTCAAAAGATTCACTCACTGCCATCTTGTTGATATCCAGTCATTGTGCATGGATAGAGCTGCTGCTCCACATGCTGTTAAACGGTTTTTAAGGGCTGGCCTGAAGTAAGATGACTTCAGTTTGAAATTTTCAATTCGGGCTGGTTTGATATCTTTCGTTTGCCAACGCTCCGTAATTCCTAGCAGGTTGCATTCTTCGTGATTTTTGACAATTTCATTGATTTGTAATATTTTATTGTTTATCGATCTTACATTAAGATGAATGAAAAATATACATTTTATATGGGTTAATGATTTTCACTGTTTTTCTTGCGTTCCACAAAAAAATAATATTTCTGAATTTTTCGACTTGCATCTGTAAATATTTCTTCGCATTTCTTCTCAAATTCTATTTTTAATTCTTGTTGATTGATTTCTAATTTCGAGTTTCATAACTTTAAGGTGTCCATCGGGGCAAAAAATACTTTATTAGCAATAACATGTTAATCATGTCCATTTAGATTTGTTAGATGATCAATTTTTGGTTTTAGTATTAGTACCTCCACATTTGTTTCGTCTTGTTCAGCTGAGGTTATGTTAATTTCACTAATACTATGGGCTTTTTTGCGACTAGAACAGACATGTAGATAAAGGCATGATTTAAGGTAGTAATTTTTGCATCCACTACATTGACTAACATCAGACACTTTTAGTTTACACTTGCTACATTGACCATTTTCGCACTATTTTCGTCGGTAACTGTTATTGGCGGCGCCATTTTTAAGAGAAAATCTAAAAATTCAACTTTCTCTGCTTCTTATTTATTAATTTAGTTGTTTTTTGTTCTTTTGATGTCCTTTGGAAAAAATAGACATTAAAGCAAATAAGTTAGATAAAAACATACATGAAATTTTGGACGAAAGAAGCACGGACAGAGTTCATCTTTAAATACGTCCTTCCACTCAATCCCTTCTTGTACTGTCATGTTAAGAAGCTGGCATTATCTTTTATATCTGAAGTCATTTGAATTTTACTCCATATTATCAATGAATATGTCTGCTTCGATACTGTTAACCTTCATTTTGCTGAAAATATATTAGGACATACAAGAGTTTTTCGATTTTTGTTAAGACTGAAGTAAAGATCATTTTCTGTCTGTTTCTTGAAGAATAAATACGTACAAGAGACTTTTACAGTCGTTCTCCACCATCAGCTCTGCCAATTATTATCTTCTATTTTGAAGATAAAGGATAAAATAGGTGTTAAAATCAATTCACAAATTATAATTCCCTATTTGAAAATAGACATAAAGAGAACGAATTATGTAAAACATAATATTACTAAACTAAAATAAAATGAAACAAAAAGAGGTCTTTGTGGAAGAACACGCAGTGAACTACTCCGCCTGCAAGTCCTGTGAGCTAAATTTTTGTATTATTTTTATGAGTATTTTGAAGTTTTTCATATAACAGGACTTTGTAAAGTAAAATAAATATAAATATAAATAAATATAAAGTCAAAGGCAATACAATATATAACATTAAAATAACATACTACTCTTAACGCAAAACTTTTCTTTTAATTTACAAAACAAGTTTTTATTTCATACAACCAATTTGTAAAAATTAAATTTCAAAGTAATGACCCGTTTTATATTCTTTTCGATTAGCTCATATATAAAACCTTATTTCTATCAAAGGACTCTAATTCCTTGCCAAAAAATACTTTAAACTTGTGTTAAATGGCTTTGTTTATTTCTCCAGATTTCGTTTACAAACTTATATGAAACTAAATAGATACATATAAACCAAAAAAAAAAATCACAAAATAGAAAACTAGAGTTTATCTTCAATTACTCCTTAATGGCATTCCATCTTTCTTACTGGCCAAATACTGCTTATTTTGACCGCTAAGGGCTTCAAAAAAAGATCTAATGCCGCAATTTGGCAAATAAAAATAAGTTAACTCCATGAAACCAAAGATAACCGTTTCTTTTTGTATATACTGGATTGATGAGTCTGTTACTTGTTGAAACTCCATATCACTTAGTAAAATACTGACAGTATATGGTTTCAAAAATAACCTTCTTTGAACCCATATAATGTGTCAGTGTTTTATTAAGTTTCTTTTTGTATTATAGAATGTATAGTTGAATTTATTTAAAATTAAAGTTCTTCATATACATATGCTAGATGTATCTCAAGTTTGTATAACAATAATTATTTTATTTAATAATGATATCAAATACATTTTTAGTGTAAAATTCTCTAAAAATGATTTGTTTTAATTTAAATTTCATTATGTTATTCGATTTCTTAATAAAAAAAGGTTTTTTTACTTATCAAAGATGTTAATATATTAATAGCACAGTTCAATGAGAAATCCGTAGAAAATGTTTCTCAAAATAATAACAAGGGCGGCTTACATTCTTCTATATAAATATTAATGAGGTCCATTTTTAGAACCAAACATTTATTTTTTTAAATTAGAACATAAGAAACAGATTAACGTACGAACCTCAAGGTTCCTATTTTTCAAGATTTTCTAATTATTTTATTTTGTCAGAATATAAGAACCAGATTGTAAACACACAAACCTCATTATAATAAAAACCAAGGAAACATATGGTAAAATAATTTTGAAATACACAATTATTAATTTAAATATTTAATTGTGGTACATCTTTGATTAGTAATTTTATTTTGTTGTGTTGTAAATAAAAAATTATATATTAATATTTATTCATGCAACAAGGTGTATGATAATTTATTATGTACACATTTTTTTATAAATTTGGAGCAAGGCTGGTCATTTAAAAAGTATTTTCCTTCGTGGTTTTGAAAGGGCAATCATCGGCAATATCTCCACGAGAACGCACCAAACCGGAAACGAATGTGGTCCGAACAGACCACATTGTTTCAGACCTCACCTTCAGTACAGATAACCGCATTCATAACTTGCAAATATTACGACTGACTCATTGTGGGATATTCTTTTTTGTTTATCATACAAATTATTTGTTTTATCCCAGTCATTAATCGAAATTATCCAGCTGTCCATTTTTAACTGTGATTGAGTGTGGCAAATTAAAATCATATGTCGTATGATGTAAATTGAAGATTGTCGGTATTAATAATGTAATTCTAATGTAAGCACATTAATTAAACTCAAGAGTTATTATAATTTATTAAATATTTATTAAAATATACAATGTATGTTTTAATTTACAGAAGGATCTATTAGTTAAAATTCCAGGTGAGGTCTTGTTCTTATTAATAGTGAACAATGTCTATTCAAAATGTTATTATCAAAAAATGTAAAACATAAGTTAACAAAAACTAATTTAAAAGGTAAATCTAAAATTATCATAATGCACTATGTTTTATTTAAATTTAAATAATTACAAGTGAATCGCAAGTGCTAATAAATAATATTTAACTATATAGTATTGACCATATTTTTTTTTCCTAATCAGGAATTGTACATTCGTTGTTAAACTTGTATAATTCATTCACCAATTGCAAGTAATTACAAATCTGCATTGTCTGAACATTGCACTATGATTATCTTGTATTCACCTGCACTACGCTAATGAGATCCAAATAAAATCGAAACCGATTCATGGCTGCTGTTGACATATTTCTTTTGTTTCAATGTTGCTGCACATGGTGATGGCTGGAGAATCATACCTGAACGCTTAGATAATAAATGACACATTAAATGTGTTATCTAGCTTTTAAATTATAAGGACGTTGATTGATTTAAACATTTAAATATACTACCAATAATGTTTAATGTTTAATGTTTATTAGCTTTATTCAATGTGCTAACATAATTGGTCTAAATATTTATATACATACATAACTTTAAATTAATTTTAATCGCACATGAAATGGACCGAGTTCACCTATGATGATCTTCCACTCTTGCCCAGAGTCTTCTGCATTTATCCATGACAAACATGATGCTGCTTTTGTGTGATTCTACCATATATTTCGGCATTTTATTTCAGTTTATGAAATTGTGCATTCTGTCATAATGACAATATTAAATAATATCATTTTAAAATGTCAAAACTATTATGACAGTATATCAATTTAAATAATAATTGATGTGCTAACAAAACTATTATTAAAAAAATATTAATAATTATATTAATAGACACAGTCTTTGTAGTACATTTAAATGTCTAAATTGATCAAGGTGTAATCAAAACTATTTACTGCAAAATTGTGGAGGAAATTAGTTCGCTGAAAATCGTAATTACTACAGTAACCAAGGTTGAGACCAATCCGTCCAAGTCATTGTAACGAGTAATTCGTGGGCAGGCAGGCCTATTTCCCCATGACCACAGTCTGTTCACTTGAAAAGGAAGTCAAGGCATTTCTCTCTCGTGAATGGTTTAATAATAATGGTTAACAAGAGAGGCAACGCTGTTATGCAAAAGTGAAATTCCTGGCGATGATAATTAATTCCGAGCTTAAGCCTTGATGCCAGTTTAATACGTCGCTCATTACTATCTACATTCGCCATGAAGTATCAGTAATGCATATGCATATTTATTATTATTCTTTAATTATATTTTTAGATAGTGTCATTGATAAATACAATAGTTTAAAGGGTACAGGTTTAATGTTCCTTTTATATATTTTTATACTATCTGTGCAAAGTTGATCTGTAAAATCTTAATCTATGCAGATAACCATTCCTCATAACCTTAGCATGCGCAATACACTAAATAAGAAAACATATCATATACCAAAATACGTGTATGCTATTTCTCTTTAAAATTATAAATACAAAATTTTATAGTTTAGTGTTA
This sequence comes from Ontholestes murinus, assembly GCA_963969525.1. Lineage (NCBI taxonomy): Eukaryota > Metazoa > Arthropoda > Insecta > Coleoptera > Staphylinidae > Ontholestes > Ontholestes murinus. The sequence continues at coordinate 45,885,084 of OZ018387.1, read as the reverse complement.
ATAAAATTGTAAGTGCATCTAGGATGTCTAAGGTGGCTTTGGAATGTTAACATATTCTCAATTATTAAAAGAGGCAAAAAAATCTTTGATGACGTTATCAATTAATCATTAATGCTTTGTTTGGGTACAATTAGCATGAACTTAATTGACTTAAATATTTGCGAATGCATTACAATCGATAAAGGTCAGTTGGTATTTACTCAATTAACGTATTTCCATGCAATTAGCTAAATTACAATATTATGTTTTTTTTCTATTTTTACTTTATCAATGCTCATAATAAAAGTTTGTGCATTCAAAATGTTTTAATTAACAGTAAAGAGGGCATCATATATCTCTATTATTATATTTAACATAAAATATTATGATCTATTAATATTTTTCTTACTAAAATAGGGTTCCTTTGTGATCCAATAAATAGCAAACTTACTTATAAAGAAATACAAATATAGAAATATGCACAAAAAAATCGATTGTGAGTTACTTTTAGTTACCAGTAAAAACAAAACTTTTAGGAGCTTTAGGAGCTTTTATACATATTAAATTAAATTGAAACTTTGATATATCAATAACCAAAAAGTTTGAAATTCTTAACTTTTTGTCAGATATTTGAATTTAAAGTAAGTGACTATCGCTGAAAAAAACTTAAGTTTCATATCACTGATGCTTTCTTCAATGAATGTAAAAATAGTACGATAAATACTTTGTTCACTGCACTCTTGATGAAACAAAAATAGAATATTATCTTATTTTGAAATTAGACACTTAACTCAGTTAATTTTGTAATTCCTTTGAGAATTGTTGCCACTGACCGAAACACGTGTCACGAAACTGAATATACCAAAATACGAAACCAAACAAGTGTCTTATTTCAAAATCGGATAATAAAAAATATAGTAGTTTTTTTTGGTACTTTGTAATAGTTTATTTTCATTTGATGAAGTTAGTCCGATACAGGTTAGATAAGTTATTAACCTCACAAAAAATCAAACTTTCGAGACATTTATTCAATATCAATGAATTAAGTATTAAGTAAATGTATGTAAATTGTAATACCACTTTTAAATTCATGTCTACAATCCGGAATATTCCCAGTTGCCTTAAAGTGGCATGTATAATTAAAATCTATAAAAAGTGACAAATCAAATATTAACATATATAGGCCGATATCTTGCTGCCAATATTCTCAAAACTATTGGAAAAAATTATGTTCAATCAAATGATAAAATTTCTAGAGTCTAACAATATACTGCATAATAACAAATATGGATTTCGCAAGGGACGATCAACGAGTAATGGGATCTTAGCTTTTGTTAGAGTTTCGAGTCAGGTTCATATGCAGTGACGTCATGTTTCGACCTAACTACAGCATATCATGACCTCGAGACATTTTACTTAGGAAATTATATTATTATAATTTTAATCCACACAGTTGCCGCCTACTTAATTCATATTTGTGCACTCAACTTGTCTTTGTTAATAGGAGTAAGTCCAATGCTCTAACAAATAACTATTGGATCCTATAAGGGTCAATACTTGGGCCACTAGTGTTCCTCATTTACGTTAATGATCTTCCGGAACATGTCGATAATAGCAATACTATTATGTGCGCAGACGATACTGCTTCCTTTAGCAAGTCAACTAACTATAACGAGTCTCACCACAGTAGAGATCTAATAAATAACAATGTTTTGGAATGGTTCACTGTAAATCAGTTGTCTTTAAATACAGAGAAAACCATTCATCTAAATTCTCATTAAAGGCTGACAATCTCGAACATGGGTATTGCAAATTTCTTGGAGTGCATTTAGATACAAAACTAAATTGGCAAACGCATTGCAATAACTTAAGTGATAAGGCATACTTTCATTCCCATCTTATATACGGGATTTTAAGTTGGGGACATTCTTCTGGCGCAACTCGTGTGTTTTCTATACAGAGGCGTGCTCTCAGAATACTGGCATATCTTCAGTACAGGGATGAACGCTTTTGTGAACCTGAATGTACTAATAGTACAGTGTATATTTTTATTTGAATGTGTAAAACATGTGCGACAAAACATATCCAAATTCACAACACATGATCAAGTGCATAACTATCCTACACGAAACAAACAATTAATTTGTCGTACACGATCTTTTATCTTCTTGTATGTGTATAAATCCATGCCCTTGTTTATGGGGCTATAGTATATTTTATCTTAAGTATGTGTCTGCCAAAATTATAAGCGATGTTTGTATATTGAGCTCAAAACCAAGTAAAGGTGATTAATGATTAAAGAGAAGATATCGCCTTATACTATTAAAATTTCTAGACTATTTAATAAATCTATACAAATTTATCAGTACATTAGAAACTGTACCAGAAATAGATGTCCTAATAAAATGCCCTAGAAAGCTATTATTTTTACCAAAGGATAAAACGTTAAACATACCTCCTGTACCTCGTTACCCATGGTACACATATGATCAATGTCACCCTAACGATATACTAATTTATGTTGCAAAAAATTGTAAAATTTAGTTCTACAATTGTTAACTGAAACAAAAACTTTTCAAAAATTAGTAAAGCTGGTTACTAATTCATTTCATTATTTATAATATCAATTCTTTATTACTACAGTTTTACATACAATATGATTAGTTATATAATAATTGTTCAATGGACATAAAACACACTAATAACTTTGTTTGCATAACACGAAATATATTTTTGTGACTTAAGTTTCGGTAACTGCACGTACCATTTTCAAACAGAAAGTAATTAAAAAAAAACGATTTACAGGTATAAATAGCTGTGATAATTACATGAGCGCATTAAAATAGGGCTGTATATAAGATCGAGTTGATCGTTAAGTATTGGACTTTCCGGATTAGCGCGTATTTTCTGCATTTCCAAGGATTCCAACAAATCCATCTTGGGGCCTTTCTTGGTAATGTGCAATACCGAGAGTATATCCTCGTCAAAAGGATGTTTTTCTTGTAGAATATGTGCGGCAAAAGTAGATTATCCAGAAAGATTGATGATGTTCTTTTAACTTCGTATTGAATTTACGACCAGTTTGACCGACGTATACTTTTTTACATTTAGGACAAGTTAATTTGTATATTCCCGATTTTTCAAGTGCGGTCGATTTCTTTGTGATTAAAAATACAATATTTTAATTTAGAGGATGATTTATATACGACATTAATATTATGTTTCTTTAGTATGTTACCAATTTGTGATGTAACCGCACCAAAAAGTGTAATTGACTTGACTTTCAGCATATATGTATTTTAAATATTTTTTCATTTTGTTTTTAATCAATTTGTCAATGGTATATATAGAATAGCCATTGGATGTTGCAATATGTCTGATGGTGTTTAATGTTTTGTTTAAATGAATTTCTGATCATCGAGTTAAACGCGGTCATTTTATGTTTAATGGAATGTCGTGATGTACTGGGAATAACTGAATCTGTATATGAAGGTTTACGAAAGATGTTGAAAGTTAATTTATTATTGGTTTTAGTAATAAAAAGGTCTAGAAAATTGTTTTTGTTAGTTTCAGTCTCTACGGTAAATTTAATTTTGGCATGTAGGTTATTGATGAAGTCAAGAAATTGATTGAGTTATCTGTCAGTCCCAACAAAACAAGCTAATATATTGTCTACGTATCGGTGCCAAAGTTTAATATGTTTTAAACCTAACGTTGAATTTAAAATTTTTTGGTAAGGTTGTGAATAAAAATATCTGCTAACAATGAGCTTAAGGGGGAGCCCATTGCTGGTCACTCTGCTTATAACATGTATTATTCAATGAGAAATAATTGTTATCTAAAATCAGTTGTAATAAATCTAGAAATTCGCTTTTAATTGAAACATTTACGTCATTTTTGTCAAATGATTCTTCGATTAGTTTAATACAGTCTTCAGGAAGGATTTGAGCAAACATATTTGTTACGTCGAACGACACTAGCTTGTAGTTGGGTAGTATGTTAGAGGATTTTAGTTTGATGCATAATTCCATGGAGTTTTTAATTGAGTATGGATCTCGAAAATCGGTAAAGTCTTTATATGTATGGGCATCATGATTGTGCATTTTTACAAAACTATAGGATAGGGCAGATAGGATTCATAGGAATTAATTTAGCTTTGTTAATATTATAGAAAAAATAAAGAAGAATTGTTAAGTGTTGATTTTAGCTGTTTGAGAAATGAATTCGTTGGGTCGTGGTTTAGTTCGATATGCGAAGTCTTTAAAAAAATTTTCATTTTTGAAATATAGGTTATTTTATCAAGAATTACTATTGAATTTCCTTTATCGGCTTTAGTTATGATTAAATTGTATTTTGTAGATTTTATAACAGTTTGATCCGCTGTGTTGTTAATTTTGGAATTTTTAATGATTTTTCCAATTTTTAGTTTGCATAATTCGCAATTTGGGGTGTCCTTAAAGGCTAATTCAGATTCAATGATTAAAGTTAAAAAATTAAAAATTCTATATCAGAAAATTAGTAGTGTATTTAATAAAACCAAAGAAATTGCTGTTGCAATAGATGAACTTAAACAAAACATATTATGTCTAACTGAAACATGAACCAACTAAAACCAGATAAAAATAAAAACATAAAAATTCCAGATAAACAAAAGTAGCCGATTACACTAGGATAAAGCACGAACCTGAAGGGTGCATGATTCTGTCGGACAACAAATTTATATGCAAAACAGTAAAAAACGCAACACGATTCTGCATATAATCTGAAATTTATTGCACACTAACAAATACAAAAATAGCAATAATATGCGTATTATTGTCAGCCACAACAGATTTTTTTTTTTTTAATAAATAACATTATTACAGCAGTTCACAAAATACATACACACACAGTTTTATGTCATGACCTAAATGTAGATTTCCTAAAACACGATCAATAACAGAAAATGCCTATTCTTATCATTTAAACTAATAAATTATCTTAACGAGCCGACGCGGTACCAAACCACCAATAGAGGAACATCCAATAGTCAACTCGATTACATCGAACCTCCCTATCGGCTATTGAGCCAGCAAAAATATAAACCTACATCTATCTGACTACGATGCTCAATTTAGGTTGTGTTGAACATAATTATTTTTTTACACTTCTATAACATATAATGCCCAATGGATAGAATAAAACAATCCAAATATATTAATAAGTGCGTCAACAACGACATTAAAACGTCCAGCCAAAAACTAAAAATGATATACTCTCTCCTGAATAAGAACCAGACAACCAAAATTAGACAGAAATATAGGAATGCAAAAATAGCAAAAAAAGCTTATTGAGGCCCTAAAACGGGAATAGTATCAAAAAGCTCCAAAAATCAGAAGCATTGTGGACGTGGTACAAGATAATTTAAACCAAAAAAGCAAACCGAACCTTTGTTCAGTATTACTCAACGGTAACTGATATTAAATTTAAAAAGCATTTTGGAGAGATGTATCTTGTGTCAAATGATGAAATCTACCGCGTAATCCAAAATCTTAAAAATAAAACAGAAGGAAATACGGAATTTATATTAATGTTCTAAAAGCAGTACCATTAGAATTCATATACCCATTGGAGTATAAATTAATTTGTCGTTCAAATATGGAATATTTCCAATAAGTTTGAAACCGTCAAAAATAATCCCCATTTTTGAAAAAGGCAACAGAAATGACAGAAAAACTTCCGGCATATAGCCATACTGAACGCGTTTCCAAAAATATTCGAAAAAATACTGACACTGAGATTACAAAGCTACCTTAACAACTATCAAATTCTCATGTCTACTATACTCCTAAAAAGTATGCTAGATGTAATTATCTCTCCATTAATGAAATTAATAAATTTATGCATAAAGTCGGGAACTTTTCCAAGTGTACTTAAACTCGCAGCCCAGTTAATTCCTATTTTCAAAAAGGGTTATGACTCTGATATCAACAATTATATAATAGAATGATATCCTTGCTTCCCGTCATCTCAAAGATAATTGAAAATATTTTATTTAAACAACTCAAGGCATTTCTAAATGCACGAAACCTTATTGATGATCATCAGTGCGGTTTTCGGACAATGTTTTTCAGGTTTTGATTCGAGGATGTACACAGTGGCCTCCTTTCTTGACTTAAGTAAGGCTTTCAACTGTGTGGCGCATGAGACTCTTCTTTGGAAATTATATTTCTACAATCGTCACCCTCACAGCTCCTACTTAAAGGATAGGCGGCAGAAAGTTGTAGTCAATGACTCTCAGCTTAGGCTAATATTGTCCACGGTGCAGCATAGGGATCAGTCTTTGGACCCTTGCTATTCATATTATATATTATGTGTAATAGTAGTCACCCACCCACTCTGAATATTTATAATTTACATCAAGAGAATTCGTGATTTTCAATTCCATTAAAATTTCATACAATTCTGTTTGTTCTGAAACAAATAGACTTTCCATAGCTTGTGTACAAAAACATATGTAGGGTGGGTGGGTGGCCACTTCCTACCCTCCAACCAAATTATTTTAGCGAGGGTTTCATTTAAAATTCAATTATTTTAACACAGATGAAAAAAAATAAATAGTGTATAAGATGAAGTATTCAATTAATAAATTATTCAAGTAAAAATTGGAAGATGTTATGATAATTAAAAGGTGAAATAGTGAACACCCACACACCCTACATTTTTTTTTTATCTACTATCTTAGTAATTTTATTTTAGTAAAAATACATAATATTTGTCTGAATTTTAAAAAACAAAAGGCTTGTTTGTAGTTTATGTACAAAACTATATGTAGAGGGTAGCCATTTAATTTGATTTGTTTGTATACAATTTAGATTGTATTTTTCGGAAACTAATCGACTGTTTGGTAGTTTATTTGCCAAAATATACGTAGGGTGGGTGGGTGGCCTCTATCCTACCCTCTAATCAAAACACATTAGCGACGGTCTGATTTTCCAATCCAATTATTTTAGCCTAAATAATAGCGTTTATAATTAATAGAGAGTGGATAAAAAAGCTTAAAAAATGTGAAAAAAAGCACTTAAAAAGGCACAAAATTTATAGAAAAAAGCATTAAAAAAGCATAAAAACAGGAAAAAAGCATAAAAACACGAAAAAAAGTACTAAAGAAAACTATATTTTCTTAATATGTTACACGTTTATCAACATGTTTTACATAGAAATTCTGCTTAAAACTAAAATATAACATACTTTCTTTACGCAATATATAATATTATGTAAGTATTTCAAAATTAATTTGTAATTTTGTATACAATATACAATATTTCAAAATAACTAAAATCTATTCATGAAAACAGTAGATCATTAAATGTTGTTCTAGGGGTTTAATTGTAAAAATTATTACTTGTGAAGCTCAATAAATTTTTTAAAGTGGAAAAGCTTCTCTTTATTTTAAATTATAGCTGGATCCATTTGGAAATTGCCATTCAAATTCAAGTTTAATTTATTTAATATTAAAAATCCTTAGTTTTCACCGAATACTTCTTTCGATATTATTTTGATTTCTTGGCCAATGCGTCCAGGTATTTTCTAAATTGAATCTGCTTTTATAAAGATTTGATTGTGTTGCTCACAAAATTTAAAGGCGATCTTATGTAACTAAATTGTTTTGAAGGAAGCTCTTGTTTCTTAAGAACTGTTTGACAGTCATTAACTGATTTGCTTGTCGTTTTGGGAAAGTTGTATATAAACTTATTAAATTATTTAAAATTGTTCGCATAGTACATCGTAGCATATAGCTAAGTTCCCCATTTTGTTAGCACTGGTTTGCTAGGTCTGCTGGGCAGTGAGGTATCAGGTAATGACTCCTTGAATAATTGCACTCACAGAAGAATATAAGAACTATTTTTCCATATTTAATTAAATCTATAAATGGAATTTCATTCTTATAGTTTCAGAAATTCGTTTCTATCCATGTGCTAAACTTGTACAATGCACAAAATGCATTATTAGTAAAATTTTGTAACTTGGTATTGTCTACGGCAAAAATAAGCTTGTCAGTCCATCACTTATGAATTTTACTATAATGTTATTCAGTTATTTATCAGTTTTCTTCAATTCTTTTGTATATATCAAAATAATATTAGTCGGATGTCTTTATGTTAAACTCCAATTATTAAATTAAACAAGCGTCTATGGTTTCATCCACACCAAACCAGATATAATTATTGTTAATAATATCTTTAATTTTTGAATGCGCATTTTACAATATTTGCCCAAGAAAGATTTAAATGCATTATTTTGTAATTTTCTTAAAGGGATATTCGAATGTAAAAGCATTTTGCACAAATGTGAATTTAATTTAAATTGTCCATCGTTTGTTGAAGGTGATGCTAAAGATTGTGAAATTATGCTGTTTTTTTAGTTCAGCTTTGAACTTTTTCAAACGTTCTTGATGTAGTGTTGTAATAACATGTTTACATACAAGTATTGACTAGTTAGGATGCAGTTGGGAACTAAAATAAAACTTACTATTTTCAAACATGCCTTACAAAATAATGTATTATTTTCACTTGTTAATTCTGGATAGTCTCTAATTAATTCTTGTATTGTGGTTTTCACTTTTTGCATTATGGGTTAAATATACATGTGAATTATATAATATAATTTATCTGTGATTCCCCAGGTTAATATGATTCACGCATATAGTAATTTTTGATAAATAAGCAAAGTTTTTGGAATGTCAATTCAATAGTACGGTTTATGAATGCGAGTTTGAATATGAAAATTAACGAAAACGATAAATATTCGAAGTCCCATCCGTATTTTTGCCGAGAGTAGAAAATTGATACGGTTGTAGAACACCTGATTATTAGCTTAATTTTGTTTACATTTAATACTTACTGGGGCCCCTGTTTGGGCCTAGTTTAACGACTTTTATATCCGGAATATCATAGGTGTGATTCCTATGAAGCGTTCGTCTGTATTATCTGAATAATGAGACGGTCTATTATATCTACTTATTTATAAACTAATCCATTGTAAAATGGTAATTTATACTAATATTTATTAATAATAAAATTCATTATAATTATTGTATCATATTATCAAGATTTTAAACAATTATGTTGTCAAAAGACACGAAGAAAATATGTAATACAAATATAAATTATAAATGATGGGATGATGATTTTTACAAAAATTCGTATAGATATGTAGAAATTTTTTCGATGCTATTAATATTATGGATAAGCATAATGCTAGAAATCCGCTCTTTAATAATTAATAATTTATAAAATGAATTATTAATTTTAGATTGTAAATCATTCTTAAATTATTTAATTTATTTTCCAGGTAAATATTGTATTGATTAAAGGGTGTGTTAGAGGTCATCCACCCACCCTAAATATTTTTTTTTATTAATTACAATGGTGGATACATTTTAAGGAAAATTTCATAAAATTTTGTTGAATATTTGGCAATAAAACGACTGTCCGTAGCTTCTGTACAAAAAAAAATATGTAAGGTGGGTGGGTGGCCACTGTCATATCCTTGAACCAAATAATATTAATGAGGGTTTCATCTAACATTATTTTAACGTGAACGAAAGGTTTAAATTTATAAATATTTATAAAATGAAATATTCAAATTAAAAATTATTGATCATTCTTGATTTAACTAATTGATTGTTGAGATAAAGGGATGGGATGTTGTGGGGACTGGTAAGTGTAATAGAGGACACCCACCCACAATACACATTTACAATTTACATCGACTACAGTGGTGGTTTTAATTTTATTCGTCTTTAATAAAATTTTGTTTGTGTTTTACAGAAACTAAAAGACTGTTTGTAGTTTGTGTACAAAATTACATGTAGGGTGGGTGGGTGGTCACTATCACACCCTCCAATCAGTAAAACATCTTCTAACTTTTATTTAAATAATTCATAAATTAAATTAAGAATTACTCGAAGTTTTAAAAAGTTATAACTTATTTTATACATAATTGATTTTAAACATTCTCATTTCGATGAGATAATTAAGTTTTAAATTAAATTCTCACTAATATTGTTTGGTTGGAGAGTGTGATAGCGTCCACCCATCAACCCTACATATATTTTTGCACGTACACTAGATACAGATGTTTTGTTTCTAAAATTTTAAATAAAATTTAACTCAATGTTTTTCAAAACAAAATCACCATTGTAGTTGATAAAAAAAAATATGTAGAGTGGGTGGCTGGTCTCTATCACACCCTCCAATCAGTACAAGATTGATTAATGTTTAGTTAATTATCTAATCATTTTGTTCTAAACGAGAAATTACAAATTTTAATTGACATAAAATAAAAGATAAATTTTTAAAACTGTGAATCATTCCGAACTTAATGAATTATTTAGGTAAATATTAAAGTATGTTGTAGTGATTTTGAGGTGAGATAGAGGCCACTGATCCACTACATATATATTATTTTATGAAATACAATGGTGAATTCATTTTGGGGAACATTTCATAAAAGTACTTTACCTATATTTTATTCGAAAACTATGAGGTTTACGGAAAAGGCTATTCTTAATAATTTGTTTACTTTTAAATTTTCTACAATTACTTGTGATACAAATTTTATGTAACTCTAATAGTTTATTAGCAATTGGCAAAAATGTCAGATATTTCAATTTTAATTTTTTCTCGAAAGTTAAGAATTTTATGAAACACATATTTTCAAAAAACTTGTTCATTTTTCCATTCCCTTTATCGTTTGTTTGAATTTTTTTGTAATATTGTAATAAACATCCGTTTATTCGTTTTTGAGATACAGCGCCCACAGACATTTTCACTCACGAAAACAATACTACCCCTATATATACTATAAGGGAAAGTAATTAACAAGTAATAAACCTTTAAACCTTTTGGCAATATAAAAATCATATATATTAAACTAAATCATGAATTTGACACCTGAAACTTATATCACAATACAATATTTCCAAAAATTCATTCTAGGCACCCTTATTATTTTTAGAGATAAAAATGAGGTCAATACAACGATTGTATCCATATCTTAAGAAACATAACTTCAAACTGCTTCAAACACTACTTTTTAAACTCAAGAAGACTAGAAATATATTTCTGAGTTACTTATAGATTTCACTAATAAACATATTTTTATAACTTTATGATGGTTGTGATCGTTACTAGGTGGTAATCCATATTTAAACACATAGTAAATGTTTTAATATGTGTTTATAAATTTGGTAAATCATATGACCTTTGGTTCAGGAACCTACACCTTGTTTGTCTCATACGCCTGAAAGGGGAAATTATGTTTCCTGTATCCAACAGAAAGATCGTGACATTAATATTAATGTATAAGAATTACGTACATCATTTTAATATTTACATAAATACCGTTATACAGTAGACGCCGCTTATTAGAATCACGGATAATGTTATCAATCGGATAATTGTTATCACTTTTGCGAAGAACGGGCCGAACGTGTAATACTACATACAAAAATTTTCGTTTATAGTAATCATGATTTCGGTTTATGTTATCATTTTTACTTTCCCTATATACGAAGTATATATAGGGGAAGTATTGTGATCGTGATTTTTTAAAAAAAAAATTTTTTGCGGAAATATCCGTTTTGAGGTCCCCCGAGTCCATTAAACTAATTTCTGGAAAAAAAAAAATTGTGTCTGTGTGTGTGTCTGTCTGTCTGTCTGTCCGTGGGTGCTGTATCTCAAAAACGACTGATCCGATTGAGATGAAACTTTAAACTTAAGGTTTTATCGTTAAAAACTGGAACTGAAAAGCTTTTGGTAAACATTCATAAACCGGAAGTGGGTGTTTACACGAGGCGTTTTTTGTTTTTTTCCGATATTTTTTTTAATATGAAAAATATTACAAAACTTTTCGAACAAAAGTTGAAGAGAATGAGAAACTAAACAAATTTTGTTAAAATATATTTTTCATAAAATTCTTAACTTTCGAGAAAAAAAATAAAAATTGAAATTTTTGACATTTTTTGCCAATTGCTAATAAACTATTGAAGCAACATGAAAGTTATATAACAAATAATTGTAGAGAATTCAAAGTGTTACGTTATTATAGTTTGTTACGTTATATATATATATATATATATATATATATATATTTAAAATAAAGTTTTGTTTTTCGGCTATTATTATCAATAGGTTATTGTTATCAAAAACCCCGAGTCCCGTTGTGATCACATTAAGCGGCGTGCACTGTATTTTTAAATACTGTATGTAACCCTTCCCCAGAGGAAGGATGTTGTAAATGAAGAAAATGTTAAAACTGTACACTAGAAGAAATTTTAACTGTATTACATAAGTTATTATTATTGATTAAAATAATAGAAAAAATCATTTTTAAATGAAATCTATCAAATATCTTTATTCTTTATTGTCTTTGCTTCTCCTGCTTACAAAATTACAAAAAATGTATGATATACATACATTCCATATAAAGTAAACAAATAATTTAGGACACAGGAGTCACGGGCGGAGTTCACTGTTTACCAATGCTCTTCCACTCAAACCCACGTTTTTCGGTAGACATGTGACACAGTTTCGGCATTTTCGGAGTTCTTATTAATTATTTTTAAGCAAATATGCTTCATTTTGACCCTTTTGTAGCATATTTTAGACAAAGTCAATTATGTCATTTTGACAACAGACTATAAATAATTGCCTTTGAAAATATATTAAAAACAAAATTTTCTGTTGAGTTGTTTTAGAACAGTTGCCACTTTACGCTAAACCGAGGACGTGTCCAATTTTCAAACTACCTCTGAAAGCATTTCCTTCGACTTGCCGCCGCTGAAAGTGTTTTACTCAACGCTATTAGTTTAATTAAAAATCATGATTTATACTTCAAGTTAATATTTTATCAATCTCCTTAATGAAAACGAATCAGGTTTTATATTATCTTATAATTCCTTGATTTTTCTTTTAATTGTACGTATTTAAAATAAAATAAGGGCCTTAGCTAACCGCCCATGAAAATGAAATCCTAAATTTAAAGTTTCTGCCTTTAACGAAACGAACACAAATATATATAAAAGAATAGTGTAATTTATATTAGGGAAACTTAGAGTGTATAAAATTTCGAAATCAAGCAATACGTTTTCGTAGATCGTACAAAAAAATGAACCTACTGTAATAATTAGCATGTCTGTCTAGACCAGCACTATTAATTATTTAATCAAATATATTGAACTTCAAAAAATCGAACGATTGACCCTTGTTTGTAAGAAGGTATATTATATATTTATATATTATTTTATATATTATAAACTTATGAAAATTAGTGAAACAAAGCCAAGTGTTTAATTAACCTTCTAATATATTTATGATTTATACATTCATTAATTAAGAATATTAATATTTTTAATACGTTTATCACTTCATTGATTTTTTTTATTGTACATGATTAGGTCAAAAATAATGATTTGGATATATCTAAATATTATAATTATATAGCAAAACAGCTAGTAATTTATTACACATTATCTAAATATAAGTCTTACCAAGACTATTTAACACCACCCATTAATATAAATCCTTGAAAAATAATAATCATTAACATTAATCACTTACAACGAGCCAATACAAATTCCAATTGTTAAGGCTGCACAAATAAATAGAATATTCACCATCAACTTCATATTAATAATATTAATACTAAATAAAAAATTAAAATGCGCATTTAGTTAAGTACATGCCGCTAATTAAACCAAATTAGTTCGAGATTTGTTAATGTGCATTATTTATACCAGAAATCTTGAATGGACGTTTTGTAATGATAACGGTCATTCATTAATTAGCATCCGACTACTGACCTAAATAGTAAGCTTGGTAATTTTCGCGCTACGACGTCGGAAAACATATAATTTATCTCAAACAAACAGAATGTTATAAATTGTAGACACTCATTAAAGTCCATTTACGTAAGAACGCGTAACTAGATTTTAAACATTCCAAGAGCGTTGCCGCGTACCTCCAAGAGAAAGCTTGCTAGGAACAGCAACAGAAACAGAAAACAGCACATGTCTCGCATATTAACACACAAATTCCACGATATTTTATCAAGAGCCACGATTTTAATAAAAACGCACAGCCAAACGAATGAATAATTAATCCCAAAAATTCTTACCGTGATTAGAATAACGTATCCAATCCCAGTAAATGTGGTATTTCTAAACGGAACGATGTCCCGATTTGCCAGAGTCCCACTCACAGAACTTCACTAAAACTGTCACTTAATTGTTTGTTTGGTGTTTATATTTTGGTATTTTGTAGCGTGTATGTGTCTACGACCGATGCAGGTCGCGAGCTACGCGTTCTGCAAGTGAACGCCGCTGCCGACAAACTCCAACACTCCCATTGGTCGACAAGGTCGACAGGTGGTGACGTCATTCTTCGTAAGTTGTACACTCATAGGAAGTGGCATTCTCCTCGGAATCAACAGGTACTTCCGAAATACATTTGGTTTTTCGTTGGTGATTTTTTGTTTCGTTAGCATGACTCGTTGCTGCCGTTGACCGATATTTGCATCGGAAGTATTCTAATCTTATTTTCTTTTTTGAAAAGGAAGTTAACATTTTAATCAATTGAATGAAGATAAGTGTTAAGTAATAATAATTAAAGACATATATTTTACAAGAAAAATCTGAATGTTATGTAAATATTGCAATAATAGCAATTTTCTTTAAATTGTTAGTAATGTTAGACAAATTAGCGACTTAAAAAATACAATATCCAAATACAGGGGATTTCAATACTGACATTATGAAAAGTAATAACGCTTCTCAAAGTTTCATGTGTGATTAGATATTATTGAATGAACCCACACGCAATCAATATAACAAATATTATTTATAGTTGTTTTGTCATTGTAATCTACTCCAATCATTTAATCGAATGCCAGAGTAAGTAGTGATATTAGTAGTGTTTGGCTATCGACCACGTGGTCCTTCCGCCGTGTGATTTGTGTATTTGTGTGTGTGTAAATAAGCTGGTTACTTTAAAGGATCGCCCCCGTCACTGTAAAGCACCATTAATTTCATCCCAATGGTGAATGGTACCGATCACCCACCCAACTACTAAATATAATAAAAAAGGTATTCTATTAAATTATCAAATAGAAGTTAATAATTAATAATCCCCCTTTATTTAATATTTAATCATTCAAACAATTTTGTTATGTTATGTTAAATGTTATGTTTGTCTTTATCATACATGCTTTATAAGAGAATATTAACAAAAATTGGCAGAAAAAAGTACATACATATAAAAAATATAAATTTAGTAAATTAATGAAGCCACTGTATGACCATGTGGCAGTGCTCAACAATATATGCAGGCCCACCGGGTGCAGGAGTGCAGGGTATAAGAGTGTAAGGGGGCGTCAAATCCAGGAATCTCCTCAACGATCTCATTCATATATTTTAATAATTCACTATTATTTTCACTTTCCCTATATAGAATATACAGGGTGTCCCGTTAATGCGGGGAAATGGCTGGACCATAGATTCCTGCGGTCGAAATATGACGATTTAACGCAACTTATCTATATCCAAAAATTTACGGTTAAGCCGGAATTTGGCTTCAAAGTTTCAAATTTTTTTATTTCTTTTGTTTATAACAATTGAACGCTTCATTTGATTTGAATGAAATTTATTATTAATAAGTACCATAATATCATACATCATTTCAGTTATTGTGGTCATTAGTGATTGACAGGAAGTATAAAAAACAGTAGTACCACCACTTAAAAACTAAAATAATTTTTTATTGGTACATCCAATAAAATCCAAAAAAATCTAATTGAAAGGGCATTAGATTCAAAAACTTTTTTGACTCTTACTAGTTTTTGATATCTTGTACGGTTTTTGCACAAAAAAATAAAATATGAATATAGTATACAAATTACGCACTCATTAATAAGTAAATAAACTTACTCAATTGAATAAAAATTAAATAATATCAATTAATAAAATATATCAAAACAACATCTAACACTTTTCAAACAATTTTCTTTGCAAAATCCTAATACAAACAAGATATCTGTTTGTTCCAAATATGAATATTAATGAACTAAAATAATGTTAAAAATTAATTGTTAAAAGAAACTAAATAATTATTATTATACATAATTTACATTTTTTAAACAAAGACGGCCACGAAAAACATTTATTTTCGATTCAATGAAAAACTAGATTTTGTTTTTACTAGATAAAAAATATATATTTTATTTTTTTGTGGAAAAACCGTAAAAGATATCAAATATTATTAAGAGAAGAAAAAGTTTTTAAATTGAATGTTCTCTCAAGTAGTATTTTTTTAGTTTTTATTAGATTCACCAATAAAAAAATATTTTAGTTTTTAAGTGGTGGTACTACTGTTTCTTATACTTCTTGTTAACCAATATTAGTCATAATAACTGAAATGATGTATTATATTATGGTAGTTATTAAAAATAAATTTCATTCAAATCAAATAAAGCGTTCAATTGTTATAAACAAAAGAAATAAAAAATTTTGAAACTTTGAAGCCAAATTCCGGCTTAACCGTAAATTTTTGGATATAGATAAGTTGCGTTAAATCGCCATATTTTGATCTCAGGAATCTATGGTCAAGCCATTTCCCCGCATTAACGGGACACCCTGTATATTTACAACTTTTGATTAAAAACCTCGCTTATGATTGACTGATTGGAGGGCGGAATAGAGGCCACCTACCCTAAATATACATGATAACGATTAGTATTTGAACTAATCGTTGCTGATTTTGCTACAAAATACAATAAAACCTTATATGTAATAAAAAATAAAGCATAATCCAAATTTAAGTTTAAATATAAATGACCTTTTATAGCTAATCTTATCTAATTTAGATTTAAAGTCTAGCCACCCATAAAAATTTTATTAATTTACTCACTCAAAAAATACCTTTTCTTCTAAATTTCCTTTTTATTCAAAAAGTTTTGTAATTAGTTTTACTCCAGACCGCGAGACGATCAGTAATTGAAATTCATATGTATATGTAGGGTATGTGGGTGTCCTCCATTCCACCCTCCAATCAGTAAAACATCATCAAAAATTATTTGAAAAAATTGTACGAATATAATATTAAAATATGCAATTGTTTTGTGTTTATTTATATTTTACAACTTTTAATTAAAACCTTCGCTTATGTTTTACTGATTGAAGGGCAGGATAGAGGACACCCATCCACCCTACGTATACATAATAACTACTAATTGTTGATGGTTTTGCTGCTCACAAAACAATAAAACCTTGTATGTAATAAAAAATAAAGCATATTTAAATATAAATAACCTTCTAAAGCTAATATTATTTAAGCTTGATTTAAAGACTTTTTGCGTATCATGTATGTAATTTTTATTTATTTACACTCAAAAATTTTACTTTCTCAATTTTCTTTTATTCAAATTTTCTAATTAAAGTTATTGTAAGCCGCGAGGAGATCAGTAATTAAAGTTAATGTAGGATGGGTGGGTGGCCTCTATTTTACAAGAAGCTACCAAAATTGAACAAAAACTAAATGATGAAACAAACTTCCCACTTGGTGCAAAAAAAACCAACACAATTTCAAAATTCAATCTCTAGAACACTTTGTACAAGACATGAATATTGATTATATATGCATAAGTGAACACTGGTTACTAAATCAAAATTATGTTATTTACAACATAAACACATATAAGCTGGTAAATATATACTGTAGAAAATATTATGTCCACGGCGGTGAGCTATCTACTCAAATATTCACATAAAATCTGTTCCACTTGACTTACAGAAATTTTGTACTGAAACGTTGTTTTGAAGTCACTGGAATTTATATACCCTCTTTAAACGCGGCCTTGCTCTGCTGTTATCGTACTCCGAGTGGAAATGTTGAACAATTTATAGAGAGCTTTGAACAATGTATAAACCATATATATACGTTCTATAATAATCTAATCAAAATTATAGTCACTGGGGATTTGAATGTTAATATATTAAAAATTACAAACATGTCAATAAAATGGTCCAATTCGCTAAAATCCCTTGAATTGGTGGCTACAATACATGAACCAACAAGAGTTACTACAACTACTGCAAGTGGCATAGATAATTTACTAACAAATATTTAGCATACTGAATACAGTTCGTATAATGTAAATTGCAGTATTAGTGATCACGACTGCCAAATATTCGCTCTGAAAACCACAATATACTCTTACATGCGGGATACAAATATATCACAAAAAAGATTAATAAATAATTTTAGTATTAAATTGATTTTAAATGATTTAAACCGTGAGAACTGGAATGAAATTATTCAATCAGAATCAGGAAGTGTGAACGACACGTATAAAAAATTTCACAGGAAATTACTTAAAATTGTAGATAATCATTGTCCCTTAAAAAATAAACAAAAGAATGTACAATATATACACTATTACATAAATGACATTAAAGAAACTCTTTACTTAATTCTTGACATGTAAAGATCCCGAAATACTAGACATATATAGTAAATATAAGACATTTTACAATAATACATTAGAATCTTTTATTAACGAAGAAAATAACCTGAAAATTTCGCAATCAGATTGCAAACAAAAAACAATATGGGACATAATAAATACAAATACATGCAGAATAAAATGTGTACATATCGAAGAACAGCTAACAGCTGAAGACTTCAATAACTTTTTTATAAATATCACTGAAGCAATAAGCTCCGACTGGTCGACTACAAATACATATCAAACATATCTCTCAACTATACATGTAAAACATCATTCTTTTTAATTACATCCTGTGACATCAAATGATATTGAACGCTATATTGGATCTCTAAAATCCTCTAAAACTATGGACATATTTGGAATGCATAGTCAATTAATTAAATTTGCATGTCCATACATAAAAAAATATTTTATGCATTATTGTAAACACTATGTTCCAAACGGGCGTCTTTCCAGACCTCATGAAAACTGCCATACTACCCATTTATAAGAAAGGTTCAACCACATCACTGAACAATTATCGGCCAATTTCGATTTTGCCCATACTATCAAAGGTTGCTGAATATGCTATCTTTTTCAAATTAATGGTTACATTCGGCCTGAACAACATGGTTTCATCAAAAACAAAAATACAATAGATGCGATAAATAATTTGCCTAATCGTGTGGCCATGGCCCTGGAAAATAAAGAAAATTGTGCAGTTAGCCTTTGTAACCTATCTAAGGCCTTTGATACACTATCACATTCAATACTGCTGGATAAGTTCCAATACTATGGTATCAGAGGTGGAACATTAGAACTTATCACCTCCTACTTGTCAAATAGGAAGCAATACGTCTACTACAATGGCTTATTGAGCTCGCCTAAAGTTATTTTGAGAGGCGTTCCACAGGGGAGCATACTAGGCCCTTTTCTCTTTATAATCTTCGTTAGTGATTTACCCTATACTATAAAAGCTCATGTTGTCCAATACGCCGATGACACGGCAGTACTAGTTACGGATGTTGGAATGACAAATTTGACACTGAAAAGTGCACTAGCATTGAAGATAACAAATGATTGGTTCACAACCAACGAACTTACACTCAACATTGATAAAACAATACAATTAATTATCTAAACCCATAAAGATATTAGATCAAGCGAAACAACCTATCTGGGGGTAAAATTAGACAGCAGACTATCATGGAAACCTCATATTGACCATTTGGTAACCAAATTATCTACGGTGTTTACGCAATAAGGAGAATACGGAAAATTCTAAACATAGACGCTGCTATTCAAACATACTACGCTCTATTTCATTCAGTGATTACTTATAGCATAGAACTCTGGGGTGGTTCTTGCCATGCTACAGATGTATTTTTAATACAGAAAAAAGCAATCCATGCGATTGCTAATGTTACTCAGGCAACCATTTGTAGACAACTATTTATTAATTTCAAAATACATACCCTCTTTTCAGCATATATATACAAACTACTGGTAACAGTAAGAAAGAATTTTATTCAACAACCAAGAACTCATTCATATCCATTGAGGGACCCCGAAATAATGTATATCCACCACAACAGATTAAAAACGACTGACTTTATGAACGAGATGGCACGGCTTTTCAACGCACTACCAAATCACCTACAGGTACTTCCCTTGTCCAAGTTTAAAAAACAAATAAAAAATTTAACTACATAACACTTTGTATAACATTAATGAATTCTTTACATTAATGCGCAATATGTAATTAATTATATTTCTAAAAATATTTTTTATGTTAACTAAATGTATACTTACATGGAATAAATTTAATATTATTGTAATATGAACAACGCGATGTAGTTATATTAGACCCGAAAATCAATTACAAAGCAAAATTTTGTTCATTTTATTTTAAAATTTTAGGTCAGACATTAATTTCTTTAAAAAATAGATTTGAAGAGTTAAACACATTAGACAACGTATTTGGCTTTCTATGTAGTTCATTATTTAGTAACCCCAAGGAAGAATAATGAAACATTGTAAAGATTTATATCTGAACTCAAATACGATTCAATAAATGAAGCTGACATTGACGGTATTGATTTGTGCAATGAAATTAACGCTTTAAAGCTACATTTTGTAGAAAATCAGTATACCGATCCACATAAAACTTTGCAATATCTTTACACAAATAATTTAATATGCAATTTTCCAAACACATCGATAGCATTAAAAATATTTCTTACTCTACTAGTTACAGTTGCATGTAGAGAAAGATCTTTTTCTAAATTAAACTATGCATTAACCAAGACTGAGTAATTTGTCCATTATTTCGATAAAATCTGAAATATTAGTTAGGTTAGATATTAGACAATTAATACGTCACTCAATAAGTCCCCGGTCTGACACATATATGGAAACATTATTGACAGACCCATGTAATTTCTGAGTAGTACTAATCTTCAAACAGTACGTGTCAAAATTTCATGGGATTCTTACCGTTAGTTTAGAAGTTAAGTTAAGTCATTTTAGTTACCACAGTTCTGTAATTTTCAAGACAATGCAGAGAAAGGAATTTCGTGTGTTGGTTACACACTGTTTTTTGATGGGGAAAAATACTGTTTGAGCTAAACTTTCCAAAGTTACTTGAATCAGTTATTGCCAATAGATTATCAAATTTCATTGCTAAAAGTAAAACACTTGATATGAACTAGTATGGTTTCCTACTAAAAAATATTAATTTTTTTGGGCTTCCCTTGTACCTTTGATTCCATTAATAATTATAATCATTAAATACTACAAGATAAATTAAATCAGTTTGGCATAAAAGGAATGGCTAATAAATGGCTCAATTCGTATTTGGTGGGCAGACAGCAAATTGTCGAATTAAATACAAACAATACATCTTTAAGGTTCAAAAGTTTGACCCTGGATAGTGGAGTTGCACAGATAGTGTTCTTGGCCCAGATCATTATTGGATATTCAAAAAATGGTGTTTAATCAATCCAATTGTTCTTAAACACTAAAAACCCTACTTTTAAAACCAAAAAACTACTTAACAGACTTCTGATATTTACCCGTTTGAAAATTAAATCATATTTAAAAACAACGTACGATTTTTAGGAATTTATTTTGACCGTAATCTAAACTGAAAAGACATAATAAAGCAAAAAAATATATACGTTATGTTAATGTTAATGAAGCTAAAACAGTATAGACTTCAAAATGCAACAATAATGCTTTCAATCAAGCATCTCGAGGATATTTTAAAGAACATTGGCTTTTACTATATGAGGATTATATATCTTTAATGTCTTTAATTTGGTTTTATTTATTTATAGAATATAAAGAGACAGACAGAAATGTAATATAATATATCGATATTTAATGAATACAGTAGATTTCTTAAAATATTACCTTTGTATTTGACAATTAAAAGTAAGTTTTAAGGATTTCAAATACAAATATTTAATTTAATTTCAAATTGAAAATCTATGTATGTATCTATTGTTGCTTCAAACTAAAGGTGTTATTCGTTATCAGAATAGCTTTAAAGTTTCTGGTTAAGCTATGAATACTCGAGACACCTCGGATTTTCTTTTATAAATATTAAAGGGTCTTCAATAGGGCCTTCCGAACTTTGACAGTTCATAGGGGCCATATTGTTGAAGCTACATCTGTTATTTATTCAGTTTGTTTTGCCAAAGCACCATGGATAGACCTAGTGTTAAACAACTTATGCAAATAATAATATTGTTGTATCAAAATGAGTGTTGTGTTCGGACAAAGTTCCTTGTTCTTCACTCCATTTACGATAGCCATAATCGTCCGACAAAGAGGAGTATTCGCGTTGTGGTGGATAAATTTGAGTAACTGTTGGCCTGAATTGGATGATATGGACACCAACGACATGTGGTTTCAACAGGATATGATTATCTCACGTGGTGGTGATTTCAACTTGCCACTGTGATCGTGCGATTTAACCCCATTAGACTTTTTCTTGTGGGGTTTTCTTAAATCACTGGTCTCAAGCCTCAATCCACAGCAGCCCTCAAAGCCAACATAACCTATGCCATCGGTCCAATTTAGATTGATTTATGCACCAAAGTTATGGAAAATTGAACATTTCGGCGTAGCCGAAGCGAACATTTGCATGACGTTTTATTCCATACATAATAATATCAGTAGACCTTTTAGAGAATGAAAAATGTAGATTATATCTCACACACACTTTTACTTAAATTTAAAGATAAACAATATATTTTTCCTGAATCAAATCTAATGTAAATAATGCTAGTGATTTATTTTATATATTTTCATGTTTGGTTCTAAATAGGTGTAATAAAATTAATTGTACAAAAGAGGGCTGCATAGTAACACATTTTTCAATCTAATGTTGTTCAAATGATTAAGTAACATAAATTTCAGCTTGATACAATTCATGGAAACTTGTATGATTGAATGCATACCCGACATCAATTTCAATTCTGTACCATGTCTTCATTGAGTACCTCTACGTTTGATAAAGTCATGCGTAACTGCTCTTCCTAAGCCTATTTCTATACTTTTTAATGGGTCTGTCAGTCTTAGATTATTTCCATCTTCTTATAAGCTACGTGAAGATCGAACTATTCGGCTCGTCGCTGTCCGGGATCTATTTTCAACAACAAAAGCCATTGGAGACATCTGGAGAGGTTCAACTAACCAAGAAATCTGCTTTCGCTCAGTTTACCGGAGAATTTGATTATTTGGTCTCAAGTCGAACTGTCGTTTTCTTTTTGTGCCCTTAACTCTTCGTCTGGTGCAATGAGAGATTGCAATGGGTCGATCAATGGAGGTAGGTTATCTTTAGCGATGAATCGAGATTTTGTTTGTTTGCCCATGTTTGTAGTATGACTAGGCGAGTTGCTGACTTCTCCAGAAATCGTGGAGGAACAACTTACCATATTATTGAAATTAAAGAAAAAGTTACCATGATTTTTTGTTGAAATTTTAATAATTTTTTAGTGTGGATTATTTACGTATTATCTAATATTTTCTTAAAAATTGAGCGTCGAATTCTTGGTGTTCTTTTACTTATGGCGGCCAGTATATTAGAAAACCTAGGAGCCAAAAAAGTGACTGGAGTTTCGATTAACAGCTGATCATTTTCAAACTTAAAGTTACTTAAAGTTTGAAAATGATCAGCTGTTGATCGAAATTGGCTTTTGCTTTATTTGATTGAATCCGTTTCATTTTCTCATTTTACTATTTTATTTACTTATGTATGTCTTTCCTTCATGCGTTGTTTAATTGTTTATTCCATATTTAAAAAAAAATTGAAACATATTTTAGAAATAAAAACAGGTTTTAGCATCTTTGGGAAACAGAAATAAAAATAGATTATTATTTGTCCAATCAACAAAACCAACATTTCATTTAATTAATCGAAAATATTCGTGGGATTATGCTAAAATTTATAAAATTTCATAGAACTTATGTAATTTTAATAATGCATATTATTATTGTTACTTAGTATTAATTTCTTTTCTCGAAAAAGGAAACTGTGAAATAAAATCAATTAATAAATGTTTCATTACGAATTAAGTAAGAAAGTAATTTATTACATAAACAAAGTTATTTTATAAACAGAAAATAATTGATAATATATTAAAACGAATATTTTCTCTTTGAACATAAACCAGTAACACCTCATGCGAAATTCATTTAGTAGGTAATAAAAAAAAAACACACAGTAACCATTACTTTCGAAATTTAATTTCAACACCCATTAATGTATTATGGGATTGCCATCATATACGGAATAACGACGTAAGTCAATTAGTTCAATTGGTAAATTTAGAATTTAATTGGTTCACTTTCAAGTTCCCCTAATTGGTTTCTATTGTTGTGCATGCATTTTGCCCTTGCAGATTTCCTGCAGAACCTTGCCGCTCTATTACCGCGTAAAAAAATGTCACTTGTCAAAGTTTCAATTCCTCGTATTTTGATGCAACCGGTTAATTACTGTGGCCTATCCGTCTCTCCTGCAACACGCAATTAAGACATGTTTACATTTGCAAAATTACGCTAATTGCAAATTGCGTCAATATGATATTTCCCCATTTTTAAGTATATTATAATAAATCATGGAATTTTTGTTGCAATATATTATTTAATTAACCCACATTGTTTAGTTTTACCCAACAAATCGATCTACATAAATACCGCATTATAAAAAAGAATGGTAATATTAAGAAAAAACAACATATGTATGTAATGCTTCGCCTATTGAGTAATAAAATATGTTTCTGATGAAATGTACCTAATGATTTAAAGCAATCACTTAATGTATTTAATTTTAGCTTTCAATTACAGGTTTGAACCATATTTGAATAAATAACTTCATACATCATATTTACTGCATTGCTTAAAAAATTTGCATGTCTAAATCGTATTTTGGGTTACTCAATAAGAAAAAACAAATAATTATTATTTGAAACAAAATGGCGATATATATTATTAAAAAATAGCGCGCTACCAGGAAATAAATATATTTACAAAATTATTATGTGAAATAATTCATAAGTAAATATTCATGTGCTTGAATAGAATACCTTGTTTCAAAATAAGTTTTTCGGCTTAAGTAATTTTATATTTCAATATTATGGTTATTTTATATTAGTGATGAGAAAGGTCGAGTATCAAAAGAATCGAGGAGCTGAAGTATCGAGTACAAAGATCGAGTATCCCATCTTTTTTATAGACCTTGTACATAAATTCAATGAGTAATTAGTACTTTAGATACATGTTAAAACAGTTGTAATATTGTTTTTAATTTTATTTCGTCAAAGATAGTTTTTTTGTAGCTATATATCGTACTTTTAACCTACCCCACAAAACCATTCCTTAAACTAATTTACTCCTGACCTACCTCAACAAATTATCCATTAACCCAGCGTACTATTAACTTACAACAATAAACAGTGCATTAACCTCATTCAAGGTTACAAGAGCCAAAGCTATAGTATTATGCAACAGGTCGAGGTTACGCTACTCAATATATAGTACATTATGGTATGTCAAGAGTACGCTAGGTCAATGTATAACTTATTGAATTAAGTCAGGACTTCAGTATATTATAATGGTTTAATACAAGTTGAATTTACAATTTAAAATTGGTTCAAGTTCTTGAAAAACGGCATAATATATTTGAAAAATCTTTAATAAAATTACTGCTCCACTTTAATTTATAAATTGAATAAGAGTTATCAAATAAAATTGAGATAAATATTTAAATTTTATTATGTTTGATATAAATAATAATTACTTATAAATATATAACTATGTATCTATTGAAATTATTTGCATACAATTACTAAAAAAGGTTGCAAAAGTTACTAGGTGGTAATTCATTCATTTTTGTACTCACCAATAAATAATCAAACTTATGCATTGTCCCCTGGAAACTTATATACCTGAATTTGATTGGAATTTTATAAAATGATGCTTTTTTATTTTGTCTACTAAATATATAAATCCACTATCTTAAAAACTAGAAGTTAGTAATATTTATCAATCAACATATTTGTAATAAATCGACGAGGTAAACAAAATTATTTACCATTTAGCTTTTAGACTATCTTTAAGCATCTCAAAATAATTCTTAGAGAGAGTTGAAATATGAGGTACAGATAAAAAACTGGCACATTTTTCCATTGTGATTAACTAATGACTGCACTTCAAGGATGGTAATTTTTTGGTTAATATCACACGACTCCAGCATTTACAAATATATTCATGGAGCCAAACAAATATTATTACTCTCGTCAACTAATGAAACAGGCTAAGACATTCCTTAAGGGCAGAGAGTTAAGTAAATATAGACGATTATTTTATCTACAATGAACTAGACTTTAAATGAAACAATATGACGGTCTGATACAGATAGGGATAAAAGTGAGGGCGACGAAGTAACAGAATGCAAGCCCCTAGTCGGGCCCATTATACACCTACAGTGATGGGAGAACTATTCTCCAGCCACCCGAATCTTTTAATATAGTTGAGGATTTTTTTGGAAAACAGGCTATGAAGTCCCAACGGGGTCTTCCTTTATGTTGCCAGAGTGGGACAGTAACACAAGGCATGGTCCACCGACTCCGCTTCCTGGTTAAGCCCTCTGCAATTGGGATATTTAATGATTCCTAACAAATAGAGGTGTTTCTTTGACTGACCGTGTCTAGTTAAGTCGGGGGTTTTAGGTTTGACCTGGATAGATTAACAAAAAATTAGGTAACTATAGCGTTGGGTGTTTGTATTGTATTTCTAAAATGTGCACAAGTAGTTATGTTTTTCCACCTTGCTTTATGTAAGATTAATGTCTTGCAGTATGTTTGAGTTATTGCTTTTCAACATGGGCACAGGCTTCTTGTCGGTTTTCAAAGATACTCCCTCTTTTGCTAGAGCATCCGCCCTATCGTTCACTCTCGTAAATCCAGAATAGGGCAACTCTGTTATCTACAGATGCCGTCTCCGATGCCATAACACATTCATTTACCAGTTTTGATGAGACTTTGATGTGGAGGCAGATATTTTCTCTTTTTATCTCCAGTTCGGTTAATTTTAGGCACTAGAAAGTATCCCTATGAGTTACGCCTGGATTATCGTTGAGTATTCCTCAAAGGGTATATTTAGTTCGGCATAATATATGCCTGAACCTATTCCTTATTTTTTTCTCTGTCTGTGAATATGTGCATAGTAAATTGTGATGTATAGTGTCTTTCAAAAAGGTAGATCTGAATAGCATAGTCTTGACACTTAGAATAGCACTCCTCTGAGTCATCTAAGGATCATTCCATTACTAGTCTTTGGACACAACAGGCCGTTGTTTCTATGTGTAAATCTAAGGGGGAGGAAGAAACAATAACGCCTCCATAGCTGGTGTCGGTGTGATGCGCATGGCGCCAATAATTTCCATACATCCTAGACGTTAAATGTGCTGGAGCAACTTTTTTTTCGTTCAACGTTAGGCCACCATACAACTGCTGCATATGTTAGGGCCGTCCTTACAATCGTATAGTCACATGGAGATTCTGGTTGATAGTCCCCATGATCTCCCAACGACTCTCCGGCACTAGCAGATCGTCATACTCTTCCTCTGTACCTTGGTTTGAAGACTATTACTCCAGTTCAGTTTAGGATCTAGGATAATCCCCAGTGAAGACAATGTTAGTGTAAGGTTAAATATTCTTGGCAGCATTATTCCAACCGGTTTGTTTTTGTTTATGAACAGCATCAGCTCCGTCTTAGTTGGATTTACCGTGAGGGCATTGTCTGTTCACAATTTCTCCACTATATTGGAGGCGATCTGCCTGTTCATTGGGTATATCTTGTTAGCGGCTTTTAAGCAGAATTGTTACGCCATCTGCATATCCAATGGCTGGTTAACGGTGGAGGCTTCGACTTCGTTATATATTATTCTTCACAAATAAAATACTTTTTAACTAAGCTCTCTCGATGCTTGGAACTTCAGTCGTACTTAGTGGGTGTATAAAATAAATTCTAAGCAAAAGAACGGTTTCAATATCAATAGGAAATAGAACAAGAGTGACCTGTTATTTGTGTAGATTCATTTAGTTTCCTTAGCAAGTCATCTATCACAATATCCCATAGGAGAGGGGGTAGTACAGCATTTATTTTATTAAATAATAAGAGCAATTTTTAAACAAGTTAAGTTTTTGAGAAGTTTCTTCATAGGGATACACAATATTTTCGAGCATGATGATTTTTGGTTAATTTGTCTTGGGTACATGTGGAGGACTAACAGATTTATTATAACATATTTTCCGGAAAAAAGAGATTCGAGTTTACCAGAAAACATTCAAAAGATATTCTGTTAGTGTTTTGAAGAATTATAAATAAGCATTAGATTGTTTGAGACAACGGGAGAGCGTATAGATTTGTTTTAACATTTAGCCGTTGAAATCTTTTTTATAAAGTTTTTTTTAAAGGTTCTTACGCTTTTTCTTATATTGTCTTCTTTTTTAATATTTATACTATTAAAAATGTCAACTTCCACCATTGATGTGTAGATTAAGATAAAAAAGGGATCCACCTGCCGCCCACTGTGTGTATGAAATCACTTGAATTGAGTTAAAAGATAAAACTGCTAAATTTCAGGACCATAAAAGCTGTACTGGTGCAAAATCGTAATAACTAGAAATAACTTTCTTCCAGTGATTCTTTTTTATTGTTTGAGATAAATCCAATTATACAGAAATAAGTTTAAAATAGAGAAATTAGGGAGGTAAAACACGGAGGTTTAATTTGTAATATTTTCGATTAGAAGAATTTATCGTATCCTCTTACTGTTTTCTAAGTTTTGAACTTTTTATATAAGAGGGTTTTGTAATTTTACAGGAAAGGTATTCGGAAAATATTCGAAATGTGTATTTTTACTTTTTTTAAATAGTTTTTTTTTGTAAAATTCAACCCAGTTTGTTAGTTTAAATTTCCATCAACAAATCGCTTAAATATAAGGGCCGTATGTGGAGGTAGGAGCGTGTAAATGGAAATTGAAAGGAAAAAAGATGTATGAAAGAGCGGGAGTGGCGAAATCGGTAGTGAACGATTGGCTGGAACAGGCAGTGGATGTTACGGCTTGCATGAGAGAAAAATGGCTTGAAGCGCAAGAGCGGTAAGAATGCATTCTAAGGAGAGGATACAACTCAATGTATGGAAGGTGGCAAGTGTATGGAAGGGTGCCAGAGTATCTATTGAAGACAGAGTGGGAAAGGTCCAAGAAAGTTACTCTGGCGATTGCTAGATGTAGATCGGACGAAAAAGGAAGGAAGGGACACATGGAGCCATCTAGGCCAAGAGTGCAAGGAGGTGCGTGATGAAAGGATAGGGGGAATAAAAACGATAGGTGAATGGATGTGAGAGTATGGAGCAGGTGTAGAGATCGTGATAAGAGTGGGGCAGCAAAAAGAAATCCGAAGAAAGGGGGAATGAGACAAAGGGACAATTATAATATAATATATTACATTTATTAAACGGAATCACCTTTTACATTAGAAATAACATAATTCATGATGAAACATAAAATTAAAATACAACTAAAAGTAAACTTATGATCGTACGTAACAATAACATATATCAAAATTGAAATGCAATTCTTTTGAGTTCTGATTTAAACTTAGATAGACTAGAACCAAACAAATCATTATTATTATTATGATTTAAATCATTAGCTACACTCATAAATCTAAAAAGTGGATTATTTGAATCATAAAATTATAAACATACTATCGGTTAAAATGTCAAAAAAGTGTCCCATCTAAATTGGGAATAAATGCGCCAGTAATGGCTAAAATATTGTCCGAATGGCAAATGTGAATATTGGATATGAATTTCCGTTATTGGGTCTGAGTGAAAGAACACATAGCTGTGAATTGTGAACTCCGCCTGCAAGTCCTGTGAGCCAAATTTTTGTGATTACTTTATATATTTATAATATGGTTGTATGTATAATTTCAACAGGACATTGTAAAGTTTGAATAAATAAATAAATAAATAATTAGTGCGTACTGTTAGTAATCTAAATAAGGGTTTACTCCGTATATTTATGTGAGTCGAACTTACTGAAAAATTTAATGAAGCCAGTATTTCAGAACAATTAATGTTACCCGAAATTAATTTATGCAGAAAACACATATCTAACATAATTCTACGAAATTTCAAGGAATCCAAGTTAAAATGAATACAAAGAAAGGAATAATCGGCAACTGAAACACCAGCAACATCAAATCTACGGAACATATAAAAAAGAAACTTGCGCTGTACTTTCTCTAGCGCTAATATATGACAGTTATACTGAGGAGACCAAATTACAGATGCAAATTCTAAATTTGATCTTACTAAACATATATAAAGAGAAATTGATGATTTACTTATGATTGTGAAGGATGCCAATAAAGATCTTTTTTGTAAGGGTCACATTATTGAAAGCTCGCATTTAGTGGGAAGTGATTGCTTCCCAAGATTTTGTTAAATTGTCAAGAGGAGAAAATTCGATGGAATGATCTATGATACTTTTGGGAAAGATAGTAGAGAGGGGAATGTAAGCTTAAAGTCATTCAGAACAGTTTAGATGTGTTTGGGCACATATCATTGAATTATGCCATATGAAAGTTAAAATCTCCTACCAAAATGAGCTACGAACTCGGACAGAAAAGTTAGTGTTAAGTTTCTGAAGAAAGGATGATTGTGATAGAAAATTATTAGAATAAATATATGTTTCTACAAAGACTATAAAGACAAAATGAACATTCTTAATGATAAATGGAGAAATCGATCGCATTATTAATATCAGATTTCTATATAGTTGGAGCTAAACCTTTCAAGCTGGATTACACTATCTGTCGATTAAGTTAATTAGGTTGCCATTATTGTAATTAGAGCTTATGATATTAAATTGAAATATCATTTAATTGAATATGAACAATCCATTTGTTTAATTGTTGTATTCTTTATTATTTCGGTGAAATCTGAAAATCTATTTGTAGAATTTTTGTCAGTTTCAAGAGAAGCTTCAATATTTAAACATTTTTTGGGATGGTAGAGTTTTGAAGTATGGATTATCGTTGTTTAATTTAAAAAGTTTATATGGTTAAAAAAAGGATAACAGAGAGGTAAGCTGTATTTAGCAAAGAATAGTTTAACAGGGAAAAAGAGATAATAGAGAGAAAATTGCAGAGGACATTTTAAATGAGATATTTTCTACAAGAATTAATTTTTTTTCAGCGTTTAGCTTTAATATTTTGTTGTCATTTTAGACCTCCTTTCCTGGGAATGGCGGATCAACTTTTTTACAATCTCCTTGAATGCAATAGTATGACTAGGTACATACTAATTAAAATTGTTTTCTTTTACAATAAGGAAGTGTTAAGAATTTATTCGCCTTAAATTTTTTTCACTTGCTTTCTTTCTACTTCTCATTGATGTAGTATCTTTTTCAATGTTATTTACCATTATTTCGTGTAGTGGTAAAATGAGGACTTTGACTTTTTTAGTACAAATTAAATAAGAAAGAAAATAAGATGGATAAACCATCGTAAGTTTGTTGAGTGAATTTTTAACCATTGGATCTCCATAAATCTGTAGATATAGCTACTTTGGTTTAGTGCGGTATCTCCCAACGTGGTGCCCACGTCCCACAGGGGGGCAATTTGATTGTTAAGGGGGGCAATATTTAAATGCAATGCTAGATTTTTCTATTTATTGCTCATACTTAAAATCATAATCTTATTCTTGAGGGTAGTAATCAAATTTCTTAAAACGGTTCTTGAAAAAGATGACAAGGATGTAAAAAAAATGCCACTCAGTAACAATACTGTTAGCAGATGAATAGACGAAATGAGTGAAGAAATAGATGATTCAACTTTTAAAAGCAGTGAGGTAATATTGATAACTTACGTAAATTATATTGATAAAGGGCATTTTACTGAAGAACAGTTGTTCTGTAAAAGATTATAAACCATTAGCTCCAAATATATATATATATATATATATATATATATATATATATATATATTAATTAATTTTTTGTGCTAATATATCAAATATTATATATATATATATATATATATATATATATATATAAAGTCACAAAACTACTTCGATGTCAATAATATACCAATGAAAAATATAATATAATATTGAGCTGCAGATATTACTCCTAATATGATGGACAAGAAAAATGGCTGCTCAAAATTGATAAATGATGAGAATCCAGAAATGATTCTTGTGCATTGTGTTATTCATAGAGAAAACTTTGTAGTCAGTAATAAAGTGTATTAATGCTATTAAAGCTAATGTCAAATGCGAGCGTCTCTTGAAGCTATTTTGCGAAGAACAAAATGCAGACCATATGAGACTTTGACTTCACACTGAAGTAAGATGGCTCTCTAAAGGGAACTGCTTGAACTATTTGATACTCTTAGTGAGTTTTATGCGACAAACCTGAAATGAAGTATTTTTTAAAAGTCGATTGTAAAGCATTCGTGAGTTTTTTAACCGATACCTTTGTAAAACTAAATATATTAAATAAGCAACTTTAAGGAACAAATGTAACTCTTGTCGATGCAAAAGCGAAGATATTCCATTACCCCTATTGAATTATGTCAGAAATATGTTAATAAAAAAGGTTAAATTGGTTCCAAAATGTGAACTCAAGGATACCGCTATACTTGTCGATCATCTGAAATTTTTATCAGCTGAATTAAAAGAAAGATTTTTTGATTTAAAACAAATTGATTTTCCAACATGGATGATGCAACCAATTTTTGTGGATTTGTCTGATATATCAAAAGTGCAATCAAGAAGAACTCGCAAAAATGCAAAATGACTCAGTTAAAACTTTATTTAATATAAAAGGAGCGATGGCATGGCTTTGTGAGGAAACTAAAATCAAATACCGAAATTCAACCAATTGTGCCATTTCCATCTTCATATAGCTGAATGTGGGTTTACTGATGTAATGACAGAAATCGTCTGAATATAACACAATGGGAAGACTTGAGACTGAAGCTAACATAAAATCTCTGTGCAGCAAGCATCAAGCTCAAGGATCTCACTAAATTAAAATAATAAATTAATAAAGTTAAAATCTCCTACCAAAATTAGCTACGAACACGGAGAGAAAAGTTAGTGTCAAGTTTCTGAATAGAGGATGATTGTGATAGAAAATTATTAGAAAGAATATATGTTTCTATAAAGACAAAATGAACATTACTTTAAGGAACAAATGTAACTCTTGTCGATGCAAAAGCGAAGATATTCCATTACCCCTATTGAATTATGTCAGAAATAGGTTAATAAAAAAAGGTTAAATTGGCTCCATAATGTGAACTCAAGGATACCGCTATACTTGTCGATCATCTGAAATTTTTATCAGCTGAATTAAAAGAAAGATTTTTTGATTTAAAACAAATTGATTTTCCAACATGGATGATGCAACCAATTTTTGTGGATTTGTCTGATATATCAAAAGTGCATCCAAGAAGAACTCGCAAAAATGCAAAATGACTCAGTTAAAACTTTATTTAATATAAAAGGAGCGATGGCATGACTTTGTGAGGAAACTAAAATCAAATACCGAAATTCAACCAATTGTGCCATTTCCATCTTCATATAGCTGAATGTGGATTTACTGATGTAAAGACAGAAATCGTCTGATTATAACACAATGGGAAGACTTGAGACTGAAGCTAACATAAAATCTCTGTGCAGCAAGCATCAAGCTCAAGGATCTCACTAAATTAAAATAATAAATTAATAAAGAAAAATCTTTATTAAAATTATTTCGAATTTGAATTTCAGTTTTTAATTATATGTTTTGAAAATGTACTTATTGTGTTTCGTTAACAATTTCATAGTGATTTTTTCCTAAAACCTATTATTTAAGTTTCTTAAGTAAACAATTCAATATTTTAATATTAAAAAATATGTATATGTTACACAGGGTTGGGAAACACTGGTTTAATGGATATGTTATTCGAGGGATTATTCTAAGCGTAAAAACTACAAGTAGCGTATAAATTTTTATTAGTTTATTTTAATAAAATGATTTTATAAACATGTGTTTATATATTTTTTAATTTTAAGATAGGCAACCCATATTACGTTCCTCAAAAAACATTATTTTATAATAGTAATTGTGCGTAAAGAAATATATTTGTTTTATGCAGTTTATTTTAATAATATGATTTTATGAACATGTATTTTTTTATTTCAAGATAGTCAACCCATGTTACGTCCCTCCAAAGTACTTCATTCTAAACAGTATGCGTAAAGAAATATATTTATTTTATGCAGTTTCTTTAAGCCAATATCAAAATTAAAAGAAAATACAATGTATGTAGCCGAATTTTGGAGTATTGATTTTAATTAGAAACAAATAGATTACTAAAATAAAAACTTAATATTTGTCACTCAAAAAAGATTGTTATCATGCAATCATTAATTATAATTATAATTATAACGGAATCACTCACGAGACACGAATAGGTTGAAACCGGCCCGTAGATGTTGCTGACAAAAAACTATAATTTAATATTGAATGTAAATATGTCTGTTTTAATATCACATTTATCTTAATATTCAAATCTTGTTTGGTGAAACTTTAACCTTTGGATCTCCATGAATCTGAATATATAGCGATTTTGATTTAGTGGATATGTTATTCGAGGGATTATTTTAAGCGTCAAAACTACAAGTAGCGTATATTTTTTTATTAGTTTATTTTAATAAAATGATTTTATAAACATGTGTTTATATATTTTTAATTTTAAGATAGGCAACCCATAGCACGTTCCTCCAAAAAATTTTATTCTATAATAGTAATTGTGCGTAAAGAAATATATTTGTTTTATGCAGTTTATTTTAATAATATGATTTTATGAACATGTATTTTTTTATTTCAAGATAGTCAGCCCATGTTACATCCCTCCAAAGTATTTCATTCTAACAAGTATGTGTAAAGAAATGTAAATATATGTCTTTTTTAATATCACATTTATCTTAATATTTAAATTTTAATTATTTAAAAACAGAAAGGTTTTATATCTTAATATTTCATTTTTATTGTATAACTTTATATTTTATATACAGATACTTCAATTTTTATATATACAACGATACAAGTGACTAGTTTGGCAATCGCAATTTTAAATAATCTAGTTTTTTCATATTTCTACAAAATTGTATATAATATACAATTATATAAACCTGGAAGTTATAAAAATAAAACGAGAAAGCCAAATATAACAAGTACATGTCGGTTACTTTAACGTAAATTATTGATAATTTGAAATGCAAAATATTTAAGAGACAGTAGTTTTAATTTAAAAATTAAAACTTAGGCTGATATGATAAGAATTTTTAAAGCTCTTGAAAATTCAACACTAATTGTTAATTGTAAGGTTGTCGCAGCAGCTTATTTTTTCCTGTACGTGTATATACAAGGAAGTAATTAAATAAAAAGTATTTTTAGTTATTCGAAATTCTTGAAGCAACATATGAATGTTTCTTTCTAGATAACAATTACTTATTACTACCATCTTTCCCCTTATCCTTATCTTCTTCCTTATCGTCTTCTTTCTGCTCGACCTTCACCCTCATCCGCTGTGGGCCGTCCAGGAACATTATCTGGCGTTTGATGGACAGATGATTGTTGGGCGCTATCATCAGCAGGTTGTTGCCATTTCTGTCGCAGATAGGATGTGTCAAAAAGTTTCGCCGCAGACGAGCCCTCATCCTCAGAGCTTGTTGCGGCTGCACAGGAAATTGATTGTTTTTACCAACGACATCTTCACATTTAACTTGTATTGAATTCACCTCATGCCTATGCTGCCATTCCAACACGTTACTGAGCAATCTAATGTATCTAATGAGAAAAAATTACGTAAGAAAATAAATATGCTAATATAATATTTTAATATGAACACTAATATAGTTTATGATAAATTATTATCGAGGTTGGAAGATTACCTTACGCAAAAGTAAGTAAATTGTGTGAGTGGTGATTTTTTATTATTCTCTTGAATTTACGCCTTGACTGGAACTATTATTTATACATTTATTCTCCATTCAAATTAATTTATATTCACGTTCATATTACTTCATAATTCTACAGTAAATAATATTTTAGCAATATTAAGTCTTCAATATTATGGTTATGGTAATACATATGTTCAATTCTTTACCTGATAGCCATTCTTAATATTTCGTTTTTCGATAACTTCTTATCAGGTGGATGCGTTGGAACTAATTTTCTTAATTCAGCGAAAGCGCCGCTTACATTTTGCTGCCGCCAGCGTTCTCTGGTGTTGGTAAAAATTTTCTTTACGATTCCTCTGGGAGCTATTTCCATATTCTGAGACTGTAATTATAAAATATATGATTATAAAAACAATCAAATGCTTTATTTTAACACTTAAAAGATGCTAGTTTAGTTAATAATGGAGTAGTAAGTGATAAATGGGAATCCAGATTGGAATTGCGCTCTATTTTCGTTATAATTATGTTGTAAAATTCAACGTTTAGCATGTCTAAGCATCACAGGGGCCATGCAAACGACCTCAACCACGGGAATGGAGGCTATCATTGGTCTCACACCGCTCCATCTAGTGGTATAAAAAGAAGGACTTGTGGCAGCCCTCCGACTATATCAGAGGAAGAAAACACTGCCGGCGAACTGAACAGGACACTTAGAAATACTGCAGCAAATCGACCCGATCCTTCTGTCCAAACCGTCGGACATTATGTCTAGGAAGCTCGAATTCGAATTACCGTTTAAGGTGTTGTTCGAGGACCCCAAACCGGCTCTTATGAGAGTCAAACGGTTTGGACGAGGAATATCAGCCTGGTACACGGATAGTGCCAAGAATAGGCATTTATGGCTCTAACCAAAACCACAGGAGTTTCATGGCTCTAGGTACGACGCCCAAGATTTTGCAAGTGGAAACAATTGCAATTGATAAGTGCGCCAGATAATGCTTGGATAGGCACCTAAATGGCGCGCATATATACATCTGCTCAGATAACCAAGCCCCATTGAAGGTCGTTCGAGCCTATAGTTACGGCTCACTGTCTGGGAATGTCGAAGATCCCTCTCGCAACTGACGAAGAACAACTCGTTGACCCTCATGTGGGTCCCAGGGCACGGGGATATTAAAGGCAACGAAGTGGCAGATGAACTCGCCAAAAGAGGTGTAAATGCAACTCCTATAGGACAAGAGCCGTTTTATGGACTCCCCATGGCGCACAGAAGAAAGGTGGTGCAAAAATGGGAAGAGGACAGAAAACTTAAGCATTGGAACAATGTACCAGGTTTACGTAAATGAAACTCCATCACAGCCACAAGGTGCTTGAACTTACAAGGAACGAGCTAAGAACTTTCACCGGACTAATAACAGGGCATTGTGGTCTCCGATACCATTTGTGGAAAATGGGAAAAGAGAAAAGTGGAAACTGCAGATTATGTGATTCGCTAGATGAAACGATCGAGCACATACTATGCACTTGTGTCGCGATTGTTCATAAGCGTCTTTCACACTTCGGTAGGGACCGATTATCCCACGAAGAAGTGAGCAATCACTCCCAAGAAAGTTACCAGGTTCATGGAGGACGTGGGACTGATTGTAAAGTGATTGATTAATGGTAGAACAATAGATATTTTAGGTCGCAGTTCAAGAGAGGCTAACACACCTCACTAGCACCCCATGTTAACCTATAACCTATATGTTGTAAAATTACACTTTAACAGTTAGTATCTAAACACATGGCAAACTCGTCATGGCACCGTGTAGCAAGTATATTATGAAATCAGGCGATCAGTAATGATTGCGCGAAGAAAACTTCGACCAATCTTTGGACGCAATAGTAAATAATGTTTTAAGTGAGTGTGGTATGGTTATTTATACGCCAAGAGTTGACTACTAACACAGAGGTGATTCAGATGAAAATATTACTCGTATTCGTGGTAGTGCGCAAGAAGAACTCAACACGTTAATCCGTTACCGAGAACAGCAATTAAATCTTTCATGTGGCAATACTCAATGAATTAAAAAAGACCTATAATTAAAGGTGTATGGAATTCAATTGAACTTAAACCAGCGGACCACCAGAAATGATGTATATTTGTGAACTGAGTTTCAAAAAACAAACAAAAAAAGATGTTGATACTCAGGAGAAAATTTTAAAAAGCCAATGCATGCAGAAAGGGCACAGTTTGGTGTGCACTGTGGGCTGAATAAATCATTGGTCCGTACTTTTTTGAGCGCTGGTAGCAGTGTAACAGTTATCGGTATACGCTATCGGGAGATACTCTTTCCTGAAACTAACGATTTGAATTTAAATGACGTACTTTACTCCAAATCAAATTTCCTGGTCATGTTATCTCACTTTCCTCTGAGGCCATTTAAAGGAAAGAATCAAGAAAGCTGTTATGTATCCAGAACTAAAGAAAAACATCGCACGTGCTCTTGCTGAAAAAGAACCGCATTTATTGGAACTTTTTACTGAAAACTTTGCTATAAAAATGATATCATATCAGCAGAGTCGTGAAAGGCAATTGGATGACATCATATTTCATACGGAATTGCTAAGTGTAGCATTTACACAATTAATAATAAAATTCGGATTTTCCAAATATTCAAAAGAAAAATCCTAAAGTTTAAAAGATTTTTCAGTAACCTTAACACAAAAGCAATTTGATGTCAACTTAGTCTTAAAAAAATGTTTTGTCCTTCGAAATGAAAGCTAAAATTTAATAAATCATCAATCAATAATCAATACTGACATAGTGTAAAGTTTCAAAATGATTTTGTATAATATTCTGCAACAATTAATTACAGAAGCCATTATTTCCATTAATTTATCATCTATTTTGTTAGAAAATATGTTTAAGGCTAATAAAAAATATGAGTTGTAATATACGCTTTGTGACATATGTCGTAAAAATTTCTAATTTAATTAAGCAAAAATAAACCAGCAATGGGCAGAATAATGCCTAAATAGTAACTCATTAACTGATGAGTTCATCATTATCTTGAATAGTAATTATGGGTCTGAGTGGAAGAAAACTAAGTAAACTTCATACGTATGTCATTTGCTCTAAAGTTCTAATTAACTTTTATATTATTTCATATATTTTATATAAGAATACATGCCTTCTTTTTATAAAGTTAATTAAATCAATAAATACTTAATTTAAAATTATATCACATTTATCAGTAATTTAAAGTAAGGTTGATTACTTTAAAATAATTAGGTAGTTACCTGCATTGAATGGTGTGAACAACCCTTTTTCTCATCATCACTGTCAATTAGTGAAAATTCATCGGATAAGTCATCTTCGTCAGACATGGAATCTTGATCCTGAGCTTGCACATTCCTCCTGGAATTGTTCACTGGGGAAGAGGTCGTGCTGTAGTCGGTATTTTCTCCATCACCTGACCACTCCATATCACCTATGTTTGAATTATACGTTATCGGCTAAACAGAGAAGACATACGTTATTTATTTTATGAGTTTAAATAATATACATTTTGTTTATTGTAAGAAATCAAAATGTTGATTCAAACATCCACTTTCGGTTTATGAATGTTCACCAAAAGCTTTTGCGCTCTAGTTTTTAATAATAAAACCTTAAGTTTCTCAAACAGATAGTTCCTTTTTGAAATACAGTGCCCACCGACACACACACACAGACACAATTTTTTTTCTAGAAATTAGTGTAATGGGTTCAGGGGACCCCAAGAAAGATATTTCCCCAAAAAAATTAAAAACAAAAAACACGAAAACAATAGCACCTCTATACTACGTATATAGGGAAAGTAAAAAGAGGTATATTTGTCGGTATTTCTTATAAAAAGAATCTGATCTATATGCCAAAATGAGTAGGTCGCTTTTAGAAAAAATTAAAGCAACAAAGTGTAGATAATGTATTTCATTCAATTAAGAACTGAACCTTGGACCATATAGGGAAATCATTTTAAAAGAGGAAGAAGTTTATCCTAATCGTATATATTGCTAGTTAACCATATCCATAATTAATGTGTGTCCTAA
This sequence comes from Ontholestes murinus, assembly GCA_963969525.1. NCBI lineage: Eukaryota > Metazoa > Arthropoda > Insecta > Coleoptera > Staphylinidae > Ontholestes > Ontholestes murinus. Next base: position 45,844,974 of record OZ018387.1, on the reverse strand, counting down.
TATTCAAAGAACATGATTGCTTATATAAGAAATAACGTAAATTAAATATTAAATTTTCGTCTATAACAATAATTTCATAAATAATAATAACACATAATATTCCAACAACATTTTACCAACAATAAATTAGATAATACACAGAAATGCTTTAAAATACACAACCCAAATAAAAAGTAGTAAATACTGGTTGCGATTGAAATAGGCCAAAACATTATTAGTGATTCTAATCACCATTACTAACTCACAATTCGACAATGACCTCTCTTATAAATATCGCCGTAGGAGGGTAAGCCAGGTACCAAATCAAAACAGTAGATCGTCTTCTCAAACTTGCTGCATTGCATTGCAGTTATTATATATTTATGCGCGTTTGTTAAACGAAACAACCACCAACCGTCAAGTCCATTTTCACGCTGAGAAATATGGATGTGAAGTTAGGTTTCACTCTCTCCAATAGTTGACGATTGATCTAAGCGATGTTTTGCTCTAACGCTTGTCGCAGTTCGGCCAGTGTAAGAGGTTTGGTTTCTTACACACGAGACTTTAAACTCACACATTGATAGGTCTGGAGAGCGATGGGGGGAATGCAAATCAACGAATTTGGAGACAGCGCGATTAGGGAAATTTGTCCAACAGGAGCCATCAACACTCAGGCAGTATGGGCCGTAGCTCTATCCTGTTGAAACCAAACATTTCGCAGATAGAGTCGTCGTACTCTGAGCTCAGTTCTCATGTCACAGTGTTCCCGCCTTCCTCAAAAAGTAGGGTCATATCTCACTAAACTTCCCCATGCCATACCACACCGTAATTTTGACACTGTGTAATGGTAACGCATGTAGAGTTTGTGGATTTTCAGAGGCCCGGTATCGGAAGTTTTAACGATTGACAACACCATTGAGTTCAAAATTATTCTCCTCACTCATTATCATAATCGCATTAGGCTCATCTTCCAAACGTTAAACATTCTGTGGCTGATTCATCGCTCTGTCGTACAGAAAAAGGAGATGCTCCATGATCCACATCGACAAACTGCAAAATCAAGGTTAGGAGATGGCACCGACGTCTTCGGCTCCCCACCCCGATCCCTTCTTGTTTAGTACTACCTACCCCAAACACGTCCGTTTCCCATGGCGCTCCCTAAATATCTTTTCTAATTATTCCTTCGGACCGTAGGACCAGTAACGAATGGAGGTTTTATCAAAGTGTTAAAAATGTCTTCATAAAAAAATATCAAGAATAAAATAGGGAAATAATCGTACTTCAAAGTAAAGTCCGGGTAATTCTTCCATTAGATATATCAGTATTAGAGAGAATTGAAATGATTCATAATGTTGATTTGAGTGGATCAAAAGAGGACGATAATTTATCAAACCGTCGTAAATGACGAATAAATGTAATAAGCAAAACTCTAATTCAGGCAAACTTTACTTATTTATATTAATACCATTAAATTCGTAAATTCAAGTAAATGCTGCTTGAATATTGTTAATCTACTTCCATAAAATTTATGAGAACAATAACCTATATCTAAGTCTAGGTAATTAAAGGATTTTATTATAAAATAAATGTTTAAACATATGTACTTTTGAAAATGTGCAAAGGCAGACAACACAAAATTAATAAATTAGACATATGTTACAACTGCTATTGGGTTTAGATGTAATTGATAATATCATATAAGAAACGGATAGTGAAAAATAACAAAACTCTTACCTAAGTAATATGACGATTATTTGCTACCTAAAATTGATGATTTTTTAGATAATTAGTCAAATCTACTATTTTATGTTTAAATTTATTAGCGGGCAATGGGAGGTAGATATAACTCAATTATATCCAGAGAAAATTACATTTTGAGTGATAACAGGATTTTAGAAATTGAATTTACGAAATGAACCTGCGACAGTTGATAGATTATTGAAAATAATACTAAAATAATTATAATGAAAGACTTGTCTGGTTTAGGACCCCATAATAGAATTATCCAAACTTTTAAATTCGACATTCAAACGCGGCCCAAATCTATATCACCATTTTAGGAAATTGTTGAGTAGATACATTATTTTGATAATATAATAGCAAGTTTCCTTAATTTATGTACACATTGCCTACAATTATTTTGTGGTTTTCTAATATCGTTAAATGCGTCACATTGAAGATAAACAAAGGTTTCTATGGAACAGAGAGTTTCAAAAAGTAATCAAAAAACTATAAAGTACACTTATTAAGTCTAGAATTATTCATTACTAGAATATAATTCGTATGGATGCTGATGCAAGTAATAAGGAAATTTAAGCTGATCTTGTTAAAACAAATAAACCATGTAATAAGTACTGAGCCTGAAAGAAAATTCTTATAGGAATGCGACTCTTAAGCGGATTCCACAATTCAAGAATCCAGAATACAAACAATTACAAAATACTCGCAAACATATAGTCGTACAAGCATTGCTAGAATTCTTTTGTATTGGACAACATACTGCTAAAACTCATATTTAAAAAATAATATGGTGGAAGAGATTCAATGAAAATTTAATATCGGTTTTTTATTGGAAATATGTTCGAAGTATGTATTTAAACAGATATTAATGAAGAATATACAATTTATTACTAATACGACATAATGACATCAAATAAACTAATAATGTGTCCGGTAAAATTATTGAGGTCTTCAAAATTAGACGTAAATGTGCAAGAAAGGGCCTTATAAGCATCATCAACAGCTAAGACCTGTAATTAGTCGAGTGGAAGAACACTAGAAACTGTGAACTCCGCCTTCAAAATATGCTCTAAATTTCAAAGTGATTTAATATTTATGTATGTGTTATTTTTATTACTTTCTCTGTAAAATGAATTCACCATTGTATTTTATAAAATAATATATATGTAGAATGGGTCAGTGGTCACTATCCCACCTCACAATCACTACAACATACTCTAATATTTACCTCATTCATTAATTATTTTCGGAATGATTCACAGTTTTAAAAATTTATATTTTATTTTATGTCAATTAAAATTTGTAATTTCTCGTTTAGAACAAAATTATTAGATAATTAATTAAACATTCGTTAATCTTGTACTGTTTGAGGGTGTGATAGTGACCATCCACCCACCCTAGAATTATTTTTTTTATCAACTACAATGGTGATTTTATTTTGAAAAACATTGCATTAAATTTTATTTAAAATTTTAGAAACAAAACATTTGTATCCAGTGTATGTGCAAAAGTATATGTAGGGTTGATGAGTGGACGCTATCACACCCTCCAACCAAACAATATTAGCGAGAATTTAATATAAAATTTAATTATCTCATCGAAATTAGAATGTTTAAAATCAATAATGTATAAAATAAGTTATAACTCTTTAAAACTTTATGAATTATTTAAATAAAAACTAGATGATGTACTGATTGGAGGGTGTGATAGTGGACACCCACCCACCCTACATGAAATTTTGTACACAAATTACAAACAGTTGTTTAGTTTGCGTAAAACACCAAGACGAATAAAATTAAAACCACGTTTGTAGTCGATGTAAATTGTAAATATGTAGGGTGGGTGGGTGTCTTCTATTATACTCTCCAATCACCACAACATCTCATCCCTTTATCTCAATAATCAATTAGTTAAATCAAGAGTGATCAATATTTTATAATTTGAATATTTCATTTTATAAATATTTATAAATTTAATTTCGTTCACGTTAAAATATTTGGATTTTAGATGAAACCCTCGTTAATATTATTTGGTTCAAGGGTATAATAGTGGACACCGACCCACCCTACATAATTTTTTGTACACAAGCTACGGATAGTCGTTTTATAGCCAAATATTCAACAAAATTTTATGAAAATTTCCTTAAAGTGTATCCACCATTGTAATTAATAAAAAAAAAATAAATATGTAGGGTGGGTGGATGGCCTCTAACGCACCCTTTAATCAATACAACATTTATCTGGAAAATAAATTAAATAAATTAAGAATCATTTACAGTCTAATGATAATAATTCATTTTATAAATTATTCATTTTAAACGCAATTATTTTGGGTAAAATAACTGGATTAAAAAATCAGACCCTCGCTAATGTGTTTTGATTAGAGGGTAGGATAGAGGCCACCTACCCACACTACGTATGTTTTTGTACATAAATTACAAACAGTTGTTTCGTTTCTAGAAATTCAAATCAAATTTAATGAAATCACCAAATTAGTTGATGAAAAAAATTCTTATATAAAATGAGCGGGTATCAATTATTACACTCTTCATTACTATAATAGCCTCCTTGTGTGGAAGGATATTTGGTTTTAAGGGGGTGTAAAGGGTTGCGGGGTAAACATAGGTGCTTGAGGATGTCTTGGATATTAGGGTTAGTGGCAAATTTTGTAGAAAGTTGTTCCAGGCGGTTTTCAGTGGGAATTACTTGGATTTTTTTGATACAGTAGTGTGTTGGAAGGATTGTGTAGAGGATTATTGGGATTCCATTTCTTTAGTTAAGGTTCGCAGGGTCGATTAACGATTTAGAAAAAATTGGAATTTATTCTATTAAATGTTCTCATTGTGATAAAATTTACATTGGGCAAACCCAACGAAATTTACTAACACTTTTTAAAGAACACACATATCACGTATAAAATCAAAATATTGAAAAATCAGCAATTGCATATCACACTTTCTCCACAGGACACACATTTTCAGTAGAAAACACTAAATTATTAAAACATTCAACCGATAATAGATTAAATATGCTGGAAGCAATTGAGATGAAGAAACATGAAAATTATTTATTGGATTTTGATCTCAGTCCTCCCCATTACTTAAAATTATTCCAATATTAAATTTTCCCAAAACATAACTTTTAAACCCACCCCGATTTTTTCAATTATTTTTATTTAGTTAATAATAATTAAGTCACCCAACTTTATTTGACTTTTGTATTTATTTTTATGTCAATTAATTATTGATAATGAACACATCGTGTTCGAAAGTTAAACATATAGTGTAAAATAAAAAACGGCGAAGAAAGGATATATTTTTTCAAATACTATTAATTAATACTCTTCACGTACTCGATTATATAATCAGAAATATAATGGAGGTTTTAATTTGATTTGTCTTTTATATAATTTAGTTTGTATTTTTCGGAAACTAAATGACTGTTTGATGAGTAGTTTGTTTGCCAAAATATATGTAGGGTGGGCATGTGCCCTCTATCTTACCCTCCAACTAAAACACATTAGCGAGGGTTTGATTTTCCAATTTAATTATTTTACCCTAAACACTAGCATTTAAAATTAATAATTTATAAAATGATTTATTAAATTTAGCTTGTAAATCGTTCTTAATTTATTTAATTAATTTTTCAGGTTAAGGTTAGAAAATTTCATTATCTACTATCATACCCTTCAAAGAAATAATATTATTGAGTGTTTCATCTAAAACCCATTTATTTTAACCTAAATGAAAGGTTTAAATTTAAATATTTATATAATGAAATATTAAAATTATAAATTAATGATAATTCTTGATTTAACTAATTAATTATTTAGATAAAGGGATTAGATGTTGTGGTAAATGGATATTTATATCAACTACAATGGTTATTTTAATTTGATTCATCATTAATAAAATTTTGTTTATATTTTTCGGAAACTAAACGACTGTTTGTGGTTAGTGTACAAACTAACATTAAGGGTGAGTGGGTGTCCACTAACACACCCTCCAATCAGTACAACATCTTGTAACCTTAATTTAAATAATCTATAAATTAAATTGACAATTACCTGAAGTTTTAAAAAGATATAATTTATTTTATACATTATTGATTTTAAACATTCTAATTATCTAATGAGATAATTAAATTTTAAATCAAATTCTCGCTGATGTTGTTTTGATTAGAGTGTGTGATAGTGGCCTCCCACCCATCCTACATATAACTTTGTACACAAACCACAAACAGTCGTTTAGTTTCCGGAAAATACAAACAAAATTTAATGATATGTTTTTTTAAAACAAAATCCCCATTGTAGTTGATGAAAAAATATATATGTAGGGTGGGTGGGTGTCCACTAACACATCTTCCAACTAAACCAACATTAACGAGTGTTTAGTTAATTATCCAATAATTGTTTTGTTTTTTAAACGAGAGATTGCAAATTTTAATTGATTTATACAATAAAATATAAACTTTTAAAACTGTGAGTCATTCCGAACTTAATTAATTATTCAGGTAAAGGTTAGAGGATGCTGTAGTGATTGTGGGGTGAGATAGTGTCCACTCACTCATCATACATAAATATTATTTTATCAAATATAATGCTGAATTTATTTTAGGGAATATTTCATAAAATTTGGTGTGATTTTTTTATTACAAACCATTGTTTATGGTTTCTGTATAATAATATATGTAGGGTGGGTAAGGGGCCACTTTCACATACTCCAACTAAATAATATTAAAGAGATTTCATTTAAAATACAATAATTTCAATTTAAAGAAACTTTAAATTTATTTAATAAATTATAAATTATAATAAATATAATTAATAAAGCATTTAGTTAAACGTTCACGGTATTGCGGTGATTAGAGGGTGTGATAATGGCTACCCACTCTACATATATTTTTTGTACATACACTACAAACAAGCGTTTTCTTTTTTTAAAATTCAGACTAATATTATGTATGTTTACTAAAATAAAATTACTACGACAGTAGATAAAAAAATAAATAAGTAGGATGTGTGGGTGTCCACTATTTCACCTTTTAATTATCATAACATCTTCAAATTTTTAATTGAATAATTTATTAATTGAAACCGTGAATTTCAATTTATTAATTGAATACAATATTCAAGTTAGCGAGCGAGCATCCCTTCGTACCCTAACAAAACTCCGTCATCCTCTCAATCCTTTATATAATCCTTCTAATCAGCTGCTTTATGATACTACCTTAGTTATTCCCATCCAAGAACGCCTTCGATTCCTATCAGAAAAATTCTCCAAAAATCATTTCAACTTTCACATATTATCCCTATACTGTATTCCTAGAAACCCAAATCTAACCCCTAAATTTAAAAACCCACATTCTACCATTTATGATTTCATTTCATCATTTCATGCATCTACTCATTAAAGACTGACGTCATATGACTGGACAAATCAAGGCAGAAAGACCTCTGGTCGATAGCCATTTGACATATTAACATACTAACACCTCATCAATTATTTATTATTTAAATGTTAAAATTTGTTGTACATATTTGTCAATAAAGATGTATATATATAATTGAATACTTCATCTTATACATTATTTATTTTCTTTCATCTGTGTTAAAATGATTGAATTTTAAATGAAACCCTCGCTAAAATAATTTGGTTGGAGAGTAGGATAGTGCCCACCCAAAGTCTATTTGTTTCAGAAATATACAAACAGAATTATATGAAATTTTAATGGAATTAAAATCACGAATTCTGTTGAAGTAAATTATAAATATTTAGAGTGGGTGGGTGACCAATATTACACCCTACAATTACCACAACATTTCCAGGTTTTATTTATATAATTAGTTAATAAAATCAATAATGATAAATGTAAATATTTCATTTTATAAATATTTAAATTTAAAGTTTTCTTTTGATGAAACCCTCGTTAATATTGTTTGATTGGAGGGTGTGATCGTGGATACCCGCCCACCCTGCATATATTTTTCGTACGTAGGCTACAAACACTTGATTTGCATTCAAAAATTTGTATTTAAAATCAATTTTATAATAAAGCTGCACTGAAGAGATCGAGAGATCGATATACGTGTCTGCAGATGATTATAAACTTGAATGTTATATTATTTAATTGCTTTTGTTTATTAATTGTAATGAAATCAGCGTAAATTCATTTCTTGTTCATAATTTCTCACTCACAAACAGTTTAAAGTATATTTAATCATATATTAGTTTATCTAACAGAAATAAATACATTTATTCATTTGATAGCTGTGCTATTTGTAACATGCCGAACATTATTTTTGTATAATTCAAGATCTGTCGAGGTATTAGTTAAAAAATAGTTGTTTCAATAAGTAATTTGTTTTGTAGTCTTAAATTTACGAAATGTTTTCGTATTTTAAAATTATTAATAATGTTAGAAATGATCATCATACTAAGAAGTTTTGTTTAATTCTCATTCTTACATTTAGGTTCTATTTTTTCACTACTTGGCAATGCTTAATATTCAATAGGCTTTGATAGTTGTTTATTTTTAAACAATATCCGGTCCCCTGAGTCTATTACACTGATTTCTGGAAAACAGAAATTGTATCTGTGCGCGTTGTATTTCAAAAACGAAAAATCCTATTGAGATGAAACTTTAAACTTAAGGCTTTATCGTTAAAACTGGAACTGGAAAGCTTTTGGTGAACATTCATAGACCGGAAGTAGATGTTTACTCGAAGTGTTTGTTTGTTTTTTGGTGATATTTTTCTAAATATGAAACATTTTAAAAAACGGTTCAAACAAAAGGTAAAGGTAGTGAAAAACTGAACAAGTTCTATTTAAACCTAGTTTTCATAAAATTCTTAATTTTTGAGAAAAAGAATAAAAATTTAAAATTTTGAAATTTTTTGCCAATTGCTAATAAACTATTGAAGTTACATGACCTAAAATAAAGGTTACATTATCAAAATAGAAATATGCTATTCAATCAATTTCAAAAATTGAAAATACCTTATGCTTCAAATTATTCAGCAGATCATACCAATCTGGATACAAAGGGTAAATCTAATTCCATTATAAATTACAATCACATTATCTAATTCCATTTAACCCGAGAGATCTGAACCCGTAATTATATTAAAAATTAAACATTAATAACCAACTTAAAAGATGTGATGTTAATACATGGTCGCTGTATGGAAACGGTCAAATATCTCCTAAAGTAAGATAGTTAGCAAAATTTATTTATAAAAAATTCATATTCAAAGTTCGATATCTCTAAGACGGTCAAGTTTAGCTGAATTGAAAATGAAATAATATACAGGTAAAAAGCAAGTTTGTTTCGTCCTGACCTTTTTATTGATCGATCCTGTCTACTTAATTTGTCTTTATTGTAATGGTTTTCAAAAAAAAACCTAAAACTTTTGTATCTTAACATTTTTCGCTAGCTATCTTAGTTTAGGAGAAATTCAACCGTTTCCATACATATGGACCCTGTATATCGTATATTAATATTCTTATTTAAGTATATCACTAGCTGTCATTAATATGTTGATGTCAAACAATGGTTTCACGACTATTATGTTTAGAAATTATAGTCGTTTTCTAGAATTATTAATTTTTTGGTGAAATAATTTCATCATTCTTTGAATAAAAGTAATACCTATTAACTAGTAAAGGAAAATATTAGATATAAGTGGGGTTGGGACGGTGTCCGTTTTTATGTGAAGATGCAAAGTAGTGATTGTCCAGTCTATTTTATATATTTATAGTTTTAGTATAAGTAATGATTAGACCATACGGTTTGCACAATACTTATTTATATAGTAATGTATGTGTAAACAAAACTTATTAATTTAAAGAATAATCTGCTTCTGTATAAAGGGCCGTTAATTATAACCCAATAGCTATATCGACTACAGATTTGGACTAGAAAGAGTTATTGGAATATAAGTGCAAAAATGTATGCTATTTATTTATTTCTTAAATTTAGTCTTTGGATTTTCAGCCAAGCTAGATAATATTGTAAAAATATGTTCTATAATATATTAATGGAATTGTTTCAATCATCTGTGAAGAATATCAAAACTTATTATATCAAAAGAACTGAAAAATTTAATTTAAGACGTAAATTACACCACGATTTTACAAATACAAAATATTGAATCAAGTAAACTTAATTATCCCATTTAATTTAACCACGAAAATATGAGCATATTAGAATAACTAGTGTTTTTAAAGAATGATTCCTATAATCATCATCAAAATTGCAGATGTGAAAAACACAATCAAAAATTCTACTGGTCTTCAATTAAATAACGGTTAACATTATTTGCTACTCAATTTCAGTATTTGTAGCTAACAAAAGGCCTCTCTAAAAAAATTGAAAATGATACAAGTTCGTATGTACAAAGTAGTAGTGCAAAATAGTGTCTTCTCTTCAATTGTTAAAAAAACAATAAAACATTATACTCTAATATTATTCCAGCATGTTTAGCCCCTAACTTCCACACAAGTTTGGAAAGCTATATGATCCAGTTCTCAATTATACACAATTTTACGGCATCAAATCAAAGCAATGCTGAAAATAAAAAATATTCTCTCACAACAATGAATCTTCAAGCTCTAAAATTGTATGGTTTTCTAAATACACAAAGAAAATAACCATATAAGACCAGTATAATAAACGTATTATAGAATAAACAAATTTTACCTCAATTTTTTCTGTTAAATAAAGTTTAGAATTATTCAATCATATGAAAGATATAGAACTACCTTCAAACTGCAAATTTGTTTCATTCGATGTTAAAAATTTATTTACCAACATAGCGCCTTTAGAAGTTGTAAAAACTATCTGAGGATTACTCATAGATAATAATACCTATGTGATTATAATCTCCGAAATTTTAAACCTTTTAACTACAATTCAACAAATCTTTCCACACTTAACCGGACGGCCTAGCAATGGGAAACCCACTAAACTAATGGCAGAAATGTCTAGAAAACCAAATATCAAAATTCCCAAGTTTTAAAAACGGCAGAAAGGAGACCAAAGATGTAATAAAATAAATAAATAAACTATTTAATTTAAGACGTAAAATATACTCCATAATTCTACAAATACAAAATATTAAATCTAAGATGTAAACTTAAATTCGCCCATTTGATTCAAAGAAGACTTTTTATGTTATTTTATTAATTACACAAAAATGTAAAATATAACAATAAAATAATTAGCTATACCTAATTATTATATATATCATTCATTATATAGTTTATAGTAAAATGATTTTCACCTTAATTGCGTATAAAATTTATTCAGAATAATTAAACAAAAATTATAAACATGCTGTTTATTTGTGTGTGCGTGTATTAGTTTGACGATGTGTATTTATTTTATACTATTCTTCTTATATTTTGAAAATATTGAATACAAGATGTATCAGTTTAATAAAATTACTATTTATAGTACGGTAGTAATAATTAGAAAAAAATACGAACACATTTCGCTAATCTACAACAAATGAGTCTTATTAAGACTACAAAACAAATCACATATTGAAACAACTACTTCTCTGGCTAATGCTAGCATTTTATTATTTATTATTATTTTAGTATTTTACAAATCATTGTGTCTACTAATCTATATTATTTTCTACACGTATTGTTATTAGTGCTATACTCTTTGTATCAACAATTGATGGATAGTCCATATTTCACTATGCACTTTAGTATAATCTAGAATTTTATAAGAGTACAAATTAATTATGTGAATTATGAAAAATTGAATATAAATACAATTCAATAATTAATATTTAAAACTTAATTCTTAATAAAGTAAGGTGATTTCAATTTATCGTATATTTAGAACACGAATTATTTTTACAGTTAAATAAATAAAAATTTGATCTTCGGCACTAATTAGGTGGTGTATAAATGTGGCATGAGATAAAACTGCACATATCAATTACTGCATCCATAACGGTTAGTACATGCTTGTAATTTTTATATTTCAAACAAAAAGTTGTAATATACATACCATTTAATTTCAATTAACTCGAATACGAACAAGGCAATTGTGAATCGGAGTTTGTCGGACGTTGATAAGCTGTTCGCGATATGAAGTAGTTGCTACTGATTGACCGAAGGACAGGAAGTGTTGGGGATGCTGTATCAAGCATACATTATCCCTTATCGCAGATACCAGCCGCCCACGCACCCAACCAATGGGGTGAAGCAAAGGGCGGGGTGAGTCGAGGTGCACGCCCTGCTGTTAAAATTTAAAGGGAATAGAGAGGACGTAAACTCGTGATGTGAATTATTCTTTAAATGAAATGAAAATATTTTAAACATTATAATCAGGTAAAAAATTGATGTTAGTTTTTTCTCTTTAATTTTATTCTCAAATTATAGTATTTATTATATTGAAAGAATGTTGTAATTTTATTATAAAACTTTAACACAACAACCTATAATATAATAATTTAAAAAAATAAATTAATCAAGAATGCTACTTTCAGAAATAACTAAAAATTTCAATTTTAGCATTATATATTTCTACCCGACTGAACTTTTTTCCAGTTTTCCAGTTCCATAAAATAAATAGATGACAAATAGGTAACAATTTTATTTGCAATCAAAATTTAAAACAAAAGCAATGCGTATTGTGTATAGTATTTTCAATTTAAATTAAATTATTTAAATCATATTTTTATGCCTATGCCAGAGATTCACTTATTAAAATTCTATTTAACATTTCATGGTGATGGTATGACTTTACACCAATTAAAAATACGAAACGAAAAAAATAGCTTATAGATTAGAGTGAATTTAACTGAATACTATTTTTAATTTTGTTTATTTATTAACAATATCTTAAAATCTGTTATGCGTTTATATATCTATAATATTGAAACAAATCGAGAATATATCATGCTTAAGGTTATTACATTATTAACTGATTTAATCCTTCACTTTAAATTTCAATTATTATAGATTTTTACAGTCGAAAAATATTATTATTATTTTTAAATATTTTTTCTTAAAATCCACTACACTGAGTGAAAATTATGTTAATCTGGATTGTATTTGGTCGTATCTAAAAATGCTATTAACTGTTAAAAATGGTCTGTCAGATTAAGCTGTTCTATTTTTTCATAAAAATGAAGCCCTAACTTGTCACCGCATCACAACATTGTAATCGAATAGTTCTAAACTAATTTGAAGATATATGTATTTTAATTGTACTCTAGTTTTTATTTTTCAGAGATACAAAAAATATTTAAAGTTAAAAATTTTGAGCATTTGTATTAATATTACTTATTTAATATTGGTTTAATCAAAACATTTCATTACATTATCTACATAACTCATAACCAACTGTAGTAAGAAGAATCCAGAACTGCCAAAAATATTTCTTAAAAAAATCAGAGTTGGTAAAACAAAACAAAATATTAATTTTATGAGTTGTAAGTACATCTTCTAAATCTAATTAATGCGTTTAGCAACGCATTTAAATGAAGTAATTTGATAAAATCTCTATTTATAATATTGTTTTTTTTTCTTGAATAATTTTCTCATTTCTTGGTGAAACTCTATAAAATAATAAAACTTATTACCTAAATATAAAAACCTACCTGTTTCTCTTATAATGACTCTTGATAATGCTGTAAAAAGCGAAACTAGTTGAGTAAATATAAAATATCAGCGAAACAATTATTTTAGTTGTTAGTACAAAATAAACTATTGAAATTATACAGACTCTTTTGTCTTTTTGACTATTTTAAGGATAAAAATATTTTTAGTAGTTCTGCATAGTTTTGACTAGTGTTTTATATAGTTCTAAAAGAGTTAAGTAGATATTAGTAATTTAATAACGAAATATTTTGATTAAACCAATATTAAATATTGTTAATATTATATGATGTGTTGTACGGCTTCAACACAAAAACTTAAATATGAATATGGTATGCTTATTACGCACTCATTAAAGAGTGAATGAATATACTTATTCGAATAAAAATTAAATCATATTAATTGATAAAATAAATCAAAACGACATCAAAAATATTTCAAACATTTTTCTCATGAAAATCCTGTTATAAGCAAAATATATGTTCACAACAAATGTGAATAATTATAAGCCATGATAAAGTTAACTATTTACTGTCAAAATATACTCGTTTATTATCATAATTAATTAATATTATTCATAATTTACTTTTAAAAAAAGGGGACGTTAAACATGTACTTTTTATTACTTCGAAAAGGAGATTTTGTTTTTATTAGATAAAAATAATTACATTTAATTTTTAGAGGGAAACCCGTACAAGATATCAAAACTTATCAAGAGACAAAACGTTTAAATGAACTAGTTTTTATTGTATAATTTTTTACACTTTTGAAAGGTGCATCAATAAAAATGTTTTAGTTTTTATGTTGTGGTACTACTGTTTCTTATACTTCTACTGATATGATCTGTTTTATTATGATAATCATTAATATCAAATTTCAGTCAGATTGAATAAAGCGTTCAACTATTATAACTATTAGCAATAAAATAAACAATATTTTTAAGAAGTTTGAAGACATTTACAGAAAACATATAGAGACATAATCATTCTAAATCACTCCCGACACTCTAAAAACTCAAATTAGCGACTTTTAATTCAATGATTATTAGAGCCCTTAATATTCCTCCACAAGTCCACAAGTCTTTAGTAACGAAGTCCGTACAATAAAAAATTAGGCAATTAAATAATAAAATGTATTAAAATCCTTTAGTTCGTTGTAGAAAATTAAATAATAAATTTAAAAATACGAAAACATTTCGTGAATCTACAACAATGAGTCTTACTAATTAGGCGGCTTAACAAATAATAGATGCATAATTGGAACCGGTAAAGAAATAATTCTTTGGAAATAAAAGCTCAAAAACCGTCAATACTTGTTTCAAACAACATAGCAAATTAAGTACGACAATTTTTAACTGTAAAACAGAAATAGACATAAATAATAATTATGTTATTAATAGCTAGCTCTTAGTCGAAACTATAGTCACGTGTAATTTTACATATATATGATCATATACCCTTCTAACCGCTGAGAGTGTAGGGTTTTTCTCCCCTCTGTTTATCTACTTATTTCTCTTCTATAAACTTCTTCCAACTTTGCTATCTTTCGCTATTCTTCCGGCTTCTGTCCATGTTTTATGTCTTGCTTCACCGCTCTATGTATTTTTGGCCTGCCTCTTTTGTTTTTCCCCGGAACTGGTACTCCCCATACTGTCTTAACAGTTGCGTTGTCATTCAGCCTCAGCATGTGTCCATGCCACCCTAATTGTCTTCTTTCGATGTACTTTGCTATTGTTTCTAAGTTCAGACCTGCTTTATGTCTTCATTTCTCATCTTATCTAGTTTGGTTACTCCTTTGATTTTTCTAATAAGAATCACTTGTTGAAACAACTACTTCTCTGGCTAATACCTCGACAGACATTGAATTGACTTAAATTATTTAATTGCTTTTGCTAATTTATTTTTAATTAAATCAATCTAAATTCATTTCTTCTTCCAAATTTATCATACCATAGTCACTCACAAACTATTAAACGTACATTCAACCATTTTCAATTTTTCTATAGAAATAAATACATTCGAACTAGTATTGCTTTGATAGCCTTGCTAGTTGTAACACGCAAATTACTTTCGTATCATTCAATGTGTCGAGGTATTAGCCAGAAAGTTGTTGTTGTTGTTTCAACAAGTGATTTGTTTTTTGTAGTCTAGATAAGACTCAGTTGTTGCAGATTTACAAAATATTTTCGTGTTTTTTTTCTAATTATTTCATTTTTATTGCTCCATCTCTGTTTTTGTCTTCTGCTTAGGGTCCATGTCTCACAACCGTAAATTAATACTGGTCTAAATATTGTTTTGTACACTCTTATCTTTGTTTTGTTTGGGACTATTTTTTTTCCTATTATAGTTTCTCTTATTTTATAGTATAACTTACTTGCTTTTTCTATTCTATTGTTTCTTTTATTTTTGGCTTTTTTTCAAAATTCACACCTAAATACTTAAAATATTTTGTTTGTTCTAACTCTTTTTCTTCATCCTTAGTTATAGCCATTACTTTTGTCTTTTCTTTATTGATTTTCATTCCTTATCCAATTAATGTTTTGTTCCATATTCTTAATCTGTCTTGTAAGTATTTCTCTCTAGTTGCTAATACAACAATGTTAATTACAAATGCATATGTTTGTATTTGTACTATCTCCATCTTTCTGTATTCTATTCCCATTCTGTTTCGTTGATTTTTCTGCTTTCTTTATTATTTCGTTCACAAATATAATAAACAGAAACGAGCTTAAATCTTCTCCTTGTTTTAGTCCTATGTTTGTGTGGTAGTTTTCAGACATCTCATTATTTTTTATTACTTTGTACACACTCTAATTGTATCAATTTTATGTCTATCTTTCTCTTTTCCAGTATTCTCCAAACTTCTTCCCTGTGTACTCTATCTAATGCTTTTTCTAAATTCATGAACGCACAATATACTTTTCTCCCTTTATTTAACAATTTACTCGTTATTTCTTGTGAAATCGGGATCTTGTGTATTTTTCCATTTCTATATCCACTCTGTACTTCACGTAGCTCCATCTCTACTATTTGCCTTAATTTTGTCTCGAGAGTTTTTTCATATATTTTTGTCTTCATATATTTTGGTATTGTACAGTTTCAGGCCCAACTTTTAGATCTTCCGGTATTGTCTCTTCCTTCCACATTTTATTTATTATTTTATGTAATAAATCTAATTCCGTATCAATGTTTTATTTATTATTTCCGTTGTAATTTTGTCTTCTCCGGCAGCTTTGCCGTTCTTCAGGGTTTTATTGTCTTTTTTAGTTCCTCTAATTTTATTCCTAATCTTTCCTCTTTCCATCTTTCTCCGCTTCTCTTGCTTTTTTTGTACCTCCTCTATCTTCAGTAATTTTTTTAACTATTCTTTCCATCTCTAGATAAGTCATTTCTAATTTTTTACTATTTTTCCGTCATCCTCTTTTATTCTAATTGCTCTCTCATTTAGAAATTTGTTGTTGAGTTACGTGAAGATATAATTAAAACTTGATTAAAACACTAACACTTTCTTCACAATTAATTTTTATTTCGCTAGATGTACATTTCGGGTACTATGCACCCATTATCAATAGCTTATAACTAATTAGTTAATAGCTTATAACTAATTAGTTATAAGCTATTGATAATGGGTGCATAGTACCCGAAATGTACATCTAGCGAAATAAAAATTAATTGTGAAGAAAGTGTTAGTGTTTTAATCAAGCTCTCTCATTTTTTGGTTTTGTCAGATTTTTTACTATATTGTAATAGTATATTACATAACGAGAGTTGTAAGTCATATATTACGTACGAGTGGAAAAGTTGCGCACGAGCCGTCAGGCGAGTGCAGTAATTCCACGAGTACGTAAGTGACTTACAACTCGAGTTGTGTACTATACTTTTTCTACTCCCATTAATTATAATTTGGAATACTTTGCAATATTGAGGTTATGTTTACTATTAAACTATTAAAACACTTCGCAGCATCAAATACATGGCCCAAAGAGATGAGGGTTTGTATTTCTTACTTATTTCCCCAAAATAGGCTAATAACACATTTTCCGAATACTGAACACTATTCATACGCCAATCCATGAATTTACGGTAAATCACTTCATAACGCTCTTTGGATTTTTCCGGGAGAAGATCCGCTGCGGTATGTTCTGCTAGTTGCCTCATTTCTAGTGGAGTTCCAACAATTTCTTCTGTGGAGTCACTTTCACTCATTTTAACAATGAATAAATGAATTATTAACAATAATTAAACCAAAATAACGTCAATGTAATATGTATTCAACAACGATAAATGTCAAATTCATTTGTCTAGGCTACTTGATTTGAATAATAATAGTTACGTAATATATTACGTGCTAGTTTTTTCTTCATTACGTGCATGTATCATAATGCCATGGTTACTAATCAACAAACGATTGCGTTATTGCCTACTTACTACTATGTGAGTAGAAAAAGTAATTTCTGGTCTCTTTCAAGATTTTTTCTAAACTCTTCCAAGGTTTTTTTTTGTTTTGCCCTTATAATTTTTCTCTTAGTCTTTGTCCGTTGTTCTTCATATTCTTTATAGCTTGTTATTTTTTTTGTTTTCCAAGTATATTTGCCATAGTTACCATTTATTTGAATTTTATTTTTTATTTTTTTATTCCACCAAACTGTTTGTTTTTTATCACTTTAACTGTTCCGCATGTTACTTTAGCTGTCTTAATTATAGTTTCCTTAATATTCTTTTACATGCTTTCTGTTCCTCCATTTATTTCTTCTCTATAGTTCTCTCGCCAGGTCAAATTTAGTTCCTGTCATATTTATCAGCCACTTCTTTAATTTTTAACATACATGCTTTTATGTTCTGATATTTATTTTGTGCTTGTCGTCTTTAATTTTTATCTCTGTCTATTTCTATTTTTTTCAAAGTATTTTTGTGTTTACTAAGTAGTGGTCGCTATATATATTCATTTCCTCTTTTAACTATGACGTCAATTATTGATTTGCTATTTTCTTTTCACCTAACACAAGGTTTATCATTGAGTTTTTATTTATGCTTGGTTTTTCCCTTGTATACTTACTTGTAATTTTAAATAAACTGGTAAAACAAAGTAATCGTGCGCCTTCTTCGTTGGATTCTTAAAAATAATCTAGTTGAACTAACAAAGAGAACTAGAGAAATATTCTACTTTTTCAGTACTGAACAGATTCACAGTTTTGTTTTGTCACTTGGACTCCTAAAATTTTGTAACGAATATAATATAGGAACGAGAAAGCCTCTTCACGTTCAAAGTCAGAGTTCGAATGTGGGACTTTTTACGTATTAGTATCGTCAGAATTGAGTAGGATCACTACTTTACTGCCCAATTAGCTATTCTTAAATTTTGAAACAAATAAGACATCAGAATTGATAAGTCTCATTATGATAAGAAACGTAGTGTAAATGTGGATATTCGTTGATTCTCTGGCCTACAGAATTGTAGAATATACTTTTAAAAATATATTTGGTACTAATTATGAATAATGACAAGTTTATTTTACGAATAACGCCTTTTATCAATTAACAACAGGTATTATTTATTTATTTAATTACAATGTTTCCATACGTTCGAAAATTATAGGCCTAAATCATAAAGATAAACCTTTTAAAATTGCTTTGCTACTAATAGAAAAACAATAGATAAAATCATATAGTATCTGCATACAGAAAAGACAAAAACAAGGAAAACAGTCCAATAATAGTTGAACTAAAATCTAAAGATATTAATGTAGGGTCATTGACAACTACCGAGTGTGGTTTAAAAAGAGAAACAAAAGAAATCTACATAAATGATCAACTTACCTCACTCACAAATATCTTATTCTTTAAATGTTGAGAAATAAAGAGAACTAATAACTACAAACACGTATGGACAAGGGATGGATATATATACCTACGAAAAACTGATACAAGCTCAAAAATAAAGATAAAAAATCACAATGATTTAGAAAAAAATCAATAATCAAAATAGAAGATAAATATAAAAATAAAACGAAAACCCAAACAAATAATATAAACACACATTCGTGACGTCCTAAATCATCTATGTATTCCTCGTAATACTAATATACCTCCTAAATCCAAACACCCTGGCACCACCATTTATCAATTCATTTCATCTTGATTCATAAGACTGACAAGGACATTCACTGACGAACGAGAACGGGTTGAAAGGCCACCGGTCGATAGCCATGAAACGGAAGAAGACAACTATATCAGAATTTATTTTATTTTATTTGATACATTACATGTATTATAATTTATTTCCTTCTGTGAATAAAGATGTTTAGTAAGAAGCTTAAAAAACAAACTACACGAGCTTAAACTAATCCCAACATTACACAAAAGCCCAACCATCATTGCCATTACTGAACAAATTACAAATATACAAATAATAGAAGCAAGCACATTTGATCATATGGCATTAGTAATACATATACAAAAAATAGAACAAAAATCAAAATGTGAATATTTTACAATTACAAAAATAGATCACGATCAGATTAATAAAGACATAGAAAATATAGATGACAAAACAATAGACAGTCTAGAAGCACTTTCAAAAATACTACTAAATATTAAAAACCACAGTAAAAAGAATCAAAAGATCAAGAAAAAATCCTTGGATAAATGAAGAAGTAATTAAATATATAGATGCGAGAACTAAACTATCAAAGAAGTACCATCTGCAACCAAACAACTTCAGTATAAAAGAAAACTACAATAAAAAGAAATTAACAAATTAAAAAATTAAATAATATATTATACAAAAAACTGTTTAACAAAAATACAATTGACCCCCAAAAAATATGGAACCAAATAAACAAACATATAAAAAACACTAAGACACAAAAACAGAACAACAAGAAATAATTAAAGAAGATGGAACAACAACTAAACAATATGCAGAAATAGCAAACGAAATAAATACATACTTCGCTCAAATAGGCAAAAACTAGCAGAAAAACAAATAAAAGAATTTACCAAATTAACAAATGAAACAACGACCACAAATACAGACGAAACAATAGAAAATATTTCAGTATTTAATCCAACAACTGAAAATGAAATCATAATATCAGCTACTCACGAATTTAATTATAAGAAATCTCAAAAATAACACAGCTCCCGGATTTGACAGAGTCACAAACAAAATGTTAATAGAAAAGAGAACCAAATTGACTCTCATATTAAAAACATTATAAATCAAATATTGAAAATTGGAACATACTCAAATTACATAAAAACGGAGTACCAAACCAGAAAACTATAGACCCATAACGCTTTTATCAACCCTAATAATCAGCAATATGCATTTCAAAAACTAACAGGCACAACATCAGCTACTCACGAATTTACTAATTACATCAAGGAGAAATTAGACAAAAAAGAACAGACTATAGATATTTTTGTCGATATGAAAAAAGCATTTGATACCACCTCGAAAGAAAAGTTAATAAAAAAAAATAAAGCAGTAGGGATAAAAGAGAAAGCACTAAACTTACTGAAAACCTACATACTAGAAAGACAACAAATTACACGAATTAACAACACAAACAGTAAGACCATAGAAGCAGAATAAGGATTCCCTCGGGGAGGTATCCTACCACCAATTTTGTACATTGTCAAATAAATCTAACAGCCAAATTTTACATTTACGCAGATGATACTTGCATTTTATGTTCAGCGAAAAACTCACACCAACTGCAAGATCAATTAAATGAAGACACGAAGAAATTAGAAATATGGTACACAAAAAATACTCTCACAGTAAACGAACACAAAACGAAGTATATACACTCCAACCTAGAAATAAGCATAAAAAACCATGAAAATAAACCAAACTAAATTATATATCTAGGATTGAATATACAAAACAATTTAAAATTAATTCCAACTCATATTCAAAAAATTATAAAAAATAATTGTAAAACAATAGCTACAATAAAAAAACAATGCATATTTAACAAACTGGACAAGAAAACAACTCTGGAATAGCCTATTTGTTGCGAAAAACACGTACCTAATATCAATTTGGGGAAATACAATCCAGAAAAACCTACAACGTCTGCAAATACAACAAAACAAAGTACTAAAAATACTGAAGAAGTATACAAGCAAACAAATGAATATAAAAAATATAAAAAACCTAATCACACTAAATAACGTATTACTCGTATACAAAATGAAACACAAATACTTAAAAGCAAACATAAAATTAATTCTAAACAAAAAAATTCACAACCATGAAACCAGAAGAAAATCCATGCTAAGAACTGAGAGGTACAAGACACAAAAATACTCACAAAACTTAATGACAACCGCAATAAATCAATACAGTGCACTACCAACGTATGTAAAAAATTAAACTTAATACCGTTTAAGCTAAAACTTAAAAATCTAATTATAAATAATGAAATCGAGTAACACAAAACAACATAATATTAAACAAAACAACAAACATCCCTCAGTACCATTAACCGGGCAGGAATCAATCCAGGATCTCGAGGTGAAGAACGAGGGATAGAACCGTCCATATATTATATATAATATTATATATTATGTATTGTATTTATGACATTCTTTTGAATAAACTGTTTATTAATATAATATATACGTATTAGTGTTGTTAAAATTTAGAAGTGTTGCCATTTTACTACATTTTTTCTCATTGTTATTCCCTAACTTTATATTAAATGAAATCGCAGAAATAGAAAGTTTCATTATGTTAGGAAAGTTTAAAAACAAATATTTCTGAATCGTCTGACCTAAAAAATTGTGCCTTATATGACTTTAAAAATGTATTTACTTCTAATTAGAATTAATAAGCAGTTTCGCTCATTTTCTTTTTATTATGTTCTGTTTGTTCTACTATAGGACAATACATGTAGTGATTTTATAAGAAAAAAATATATTTTACATTAAGTTGAAGCATAAAAAATCAGAGTTTGAAAGTTTATGGAAACTTTACATTTGACGTGTCAGTATCATCGGGATAGGATCACTGCTTTACAAATGGGACATCAGAAATGGGAAGTCTCATTATGTTAAAAAGAAAAATAATCTAAACGTGAATAATTCTTAATCCAGTCGCCTAAAAGATTATTTCATATACCTTTATAAATATATTTGGTTTTAATTAGAAATAATGACAAGTTTAAACTTTTTAATAGATTCTCAATTCTCTTTTGTGAATGTTGTTTTGATTTATCAGTATTTTCAGGGTCGCTGAATCATGAAAAATGTTCTAATTGACTTTTTAATGAAATGCTAAAATTCAGTTTCAAATATTTTTTTTAAAATTACGTGAATCCGCTAAAAATAGTTTCAGTTAAATTTCTTCAAACTAAAGATTTTCTATCTACATCGTGTAATCACTTTTTCTTCAAAACTTTTTCGATTGCCTCCAGTTTTCGATTCACAATTTCAAATAAGGAAGAGATGGAAAAACATTTAACAATACTTTGTTTGCTTTTATAAAAAAGGCAAATTTTTGTCCTTAAAAATAATCTGAAAATAATTGTATACACGTTGTCCCCTGAAATTTTGAATACGGGCAATTGAATGTATTACTTGTTGCTTAGCTACCACGCTTGTAATAAAATAAGGAATCAAAATGAAATATATTTACATGATATTTTAATATTACTATTTTTACAATCACAATTCTGGCGTAACGAATAACAAATAACTACAATGTCCATCTTATTAAATATTCGAAAACATCTCTTTGTTGAGCCAAGCAATATCCCAAAAGATCGTAAAATTCCCATTTTGAAGTTATATAAGTCAAATTGACATTCATTTGCAGCAACAACCATGGCAACCAATAATAATAATCGAGATGCAATACAAACACATTACTCATATTCAAAATTTCAGGGGACAACGTGTATATGTACGCAATGCTATAAATATAGAAGAACTAGAACTATGATTACATAACCACTATTTTTTGAAAGGAAATAGTAGGGCAGACAAAGACTATGAAAAATGCTTCACACAACATTTTACCAATTTAGAATATAATAATTTAAGATTTAGTCAATTTTGAATACAATAAGCGCAACGTAATTGTAGTTTAATATGTTTTAACCCACACTGGGAAAATATTTAAATATTTATTTATACTAGTAATGATTTGGATAACAATTATATATCTTTTGCATTTAAAATTAAATACGCACAAAATGTGATAACCATCCGTGACCACACAAATCATTAACCGTGAAAATTCCAACAGAAGTGATAAAATACCTCCCCGCCCATCTCGCCCCGGCGACAGTGAAGGCTTAAGATTCACAGATTAACCCTATCAACTCGGACCATTGAGGGCCTGACAAGGGGTTGCAATTTGCCGAGTCGCAAAATATTTAACTGGGTAAACATAAACAAGGAGAAGGGTGCGCAGAGATAGGGAACACTAAAACCGGATGAGCAACACCCCTCGGCACAAAAAAAATGATCAGTGGCTTCCTCTCCCTAATTAATTTCGATTTGGGGATTACGGGCCGCGTGTCGAGCAAATTGTTTTTCTGGATTAATTTTCGACTTCCCACCAGATTTTCTTCCGCGTCAGTAATTATTGATTTTGATATTCTTTTATCTATCATTTGGTTTTAAGATTTTAAACCAGAAAATATTTTAAACGTATATATCTAATAATTTGAATTAACCATTAGCCTAAGATGGTAAACGCCCCACAAACCTCGAGGTGAAGAAGCCAACAATACATTTTTATAACATTATATTATTGTAAATTTTTTAAATAAATTGTAATTACTTAAAATAAAACATTATTTTATTTGTACTATTATTTTCATACTTTTTAATAATTTCTGTAGATTATAATTTTCACATCAGAATCTCTATTGAGGTCTAAATAAGGGTCGTTTATGATGTGATTAGGGTAGTGCGTTGATCCGATAGCGGTCACACGCGACCTGTCCGTGCTGAGAACGATCCGGGGTGGCTTTTTATTCATTACACATCCGGGCTGTCGCAGGGGGAAATTGCGACAACGCCCTGGGTACTTAGGGGTTTCTGCTCCGACCAAAAATGACTTTTTAATAGCAAAAACGTATTTAGAACGTATACAAATGAATTGTTAAAAAATGGGGTGAGGCCGAATGGGAAATTGCAATAAGCTTTTATTGGAATAGATTTATATTCTTGCGTTTACTGGGGGATTATAATATATAATTTTTATTACTTAAATTATTATTGTGGCCTTTGGTTTATTAAAACTTTAATATTGTACATTAAATTTAGAGCGTTGCAATAAGATGTTTAATCATTTTGATAGCCAATGCAAAATATAAAATTAATGAGAAATCCTTTATTGATGGTTTTATTTTATAAATGTGTATATTTTATAGCAATATTATTAAACTTGTAAAACGATTATCGACCTGCTAGAGATTTTTTCGGTACTAAGATATAATTAGTATTTTGATAACAATAGAATCACAAATTACCTAAATTATCACAGGCACTATTTAAAAGAAAACACAAAGAAAGATTATTATTTTTAGCGCTTTATTAATTAAAATATTTACTTTAATTTAATATTATTATGTTTATATAATTCGGATGAAGGGAAGGGCAAATATGTTTAATAAAATAATCTAATGATACGGCCGAGTGAGGATATGGGAAGTTTGCTCATATCATGGTTGACAGCCCTCTAATTCGCCCCTCGTTTTATTGTCGCCCCTAAATAAAGATTACCTCTTAGAGGCGTCGTGACGTCTCTTTGTAAGCACATTAGTCCCAAGTACCCGTTTAATTCAATGCAAACACATGAATAATTTATAATTGTATTAAACACTATTAATATTATATTATTAATATCTGCAAAACTAGGTAATGCGGCTCAAGTTAAATCCAGCAATACCATAATCAAGTATTGACTACAATCTAAAATTATATATATATATATATATATATATATATATATATATATATATATATATATATATATGATTAATAGATTAATACTCCACTTTATTGGGATAAAACTAATTGTATTAACCTTTTTATTCTGAGTGTTATATATAGTTTAATTTAATTTATTTATTTATTTAATCGTTAACCTTTCTATCATTCCTGATGTAAGGCTTCATATTATTATTTCTCTATTCTATTCATTCTTAATTCCCTTCATTCTATTACACTATCTATCTAACTTTCTCTTGGTCTCCCTTCACTAGACAAATTTAGCTTCGAATATAATCACGCAATATCATATTTTTGTTCCTCTTAATCTGGCCAAGCCAATTATCCTCCAACTAAAAGATACACTTAGATATTAAGAAATGGCTAACATTTTGTTTACGAACCACATTCGTGAACGAACTGCCCAGCCGTGCACACGTGCTCCTCAGATTTCTAAGGGTACGAACAGAGTGCGAGCGTCTGGCGGTGCGATGTGCGCGGCTTCGTTTTTTTAACACGTACTTACGCTCCGTGGCACTCTGGACGACTCAGGACGCCATCATGCGTTAGCACGTGTTTAACATGAAGGCCGCACGCACCCGCACCGTCAGACGCTCGCACTCTGTCCGTACCCTAAGCGTCTTAAACCTGTTATACAGTGAACTGTATAACAGGTATATAAGTATGTATAAGAATTATAAGTAAAGTGTGTAGTGTTAATCCCACCAGGTCTCAGGAGCGTAATGGTTAAACCTTCGGCTTTATCAATACCGAAAGGGACGACGAAAACTAAGTGGAAATGAGGCCGGCCCAAGAAGAGCGAATCCGACGAGGGTAGCAAAAAACGCCAGATTTCGCCGGTGTGCGAGATCGGCTCGAGCAGCTCGGACATGGAAACATCAAGTATACATTCGCACATATCAAGTAAGAGCACAAACATACTTAAAACAACACCAACCATGCAATCGCAACCATACACTTCACTAATAACACCCACATAACACAAACAACAACAATACAACAACACTTTCAACCAAACCGAACCACTACCGAACTTCTACGACTCTAAATGGTCCAATTAGGGGTTAACAACATTAATGACAAAGATGTTTTCATTATTAAAACAAAACTGGGTTTAATTGTTAAATCGAATTTAAATAAATTAACCTGCGAAAATAACCTTAAAATCCGTAAAGGTAAAAACATCTTCCCCGCGTTCGCACTGTCAACCTCCACTCCTCGCGAGCAAGTTAAGGCGGATTCCTAAGACCACACACATGCATTTCCTTATCCGTATGGAATTCCAGAGTCATCATCTCTTATATTATAAATATACCCCACATTGTATTCTCACTCAACGCTCCTGAAATAAAAAATTACTTTTTAAAAAGTCAATCGATAGTTGACCGACCAAAACTGGCGCATTTCAACGCACCATGGACAATATATTACGCGGATTACAAAATGAAATTTGCTTAGTTTATCTCGATGACATTGTTATTTTTAGCACATCTTTTCAAGAACACACTTCGCGATTAAGACCAATTTTTGCAAGACTTCGACAGTCAAATTTCAAAGTACAATTGGACAAATCGGAATTTTTGAGTAAAGAAGTTCAATATTTAGGACATATTATAACCCCTTATGGTGTAAAACCAAACCCTGATAAAGTTTCCGCTATAAAAAATTTCCCCATGCCTAAGACGCAAAAAGAAATAAAATCATTTCTCGGACTTGTAGGGTATTACAGACGCTTCATAAAAAACTTCGCTAAAATTACTAAACCGATGACAATATGTTTAAAAAAAGATTCCAATGTTTCACATACCCCAGAATTTATAGCTACTTTCGAACATTGTAAACAAATTCTTAGTAACCCACCAATTCTACAATATTCCGATTTCGAAAAACCTTTTATATTGACAACCTACGCTCGCAATTTCGCTATCGGAGCAGTGTTATCCCAAGGATGTATTCCCAACGACAAACCAATTGCATATGCCTCTCGAACCCTTAACGAAAGCGAATCACGATATTCGACCATAGAGAAGGAACTGTTACCTATAGTATGGACATGTAAATATTTTCGACCCTATATTTTCGGAAGAAATATCCAAATTTACACTGATCATAGACCATTAACTTGGTTGTTTAATTTAAAAGAACCCAATAATAAACTGGTACGCTGGAGACTTAAACTTGAAGAATTTGACTATGAAATAATATTTAAAAAAGGAAACCAGAATACAATAGCCGACGCTCTTTCTAGAATAAACTTAAATGTACTCGAAACTAAAAGTATAATCAATAATCTCGTGAAATTAATCAAGAAATACTAGAATACGTACGACAATTAGCAGAAAACCCAATACAAGACGACCCTCAGACGAATCAATCAAATCCACCTATTAAAATCTTACAAGACATTTTAATCAAACCAGCTACGAACGTAAAAGACATCCACCAACCACCTCTCCAATCCACTCCTCATTCAGTTAGTAATGATACTAGTTTAAATGAAGGAATTTCAATTTTAGACTAGATTATCAATAATAAACCCAATCAAATTTTAATAACTAAAAATCCACACAATAAATTACAAACTACTAAAGAGAATTTTGGACACTTTAAAATTTTTCATGTCAAAATACCGACATCAAATAAAAGTCTAATTCTTGAATTACTAAAAAATTACACAAACAAACACTTTTACGAAAAAGGGTTAAAATTAATTAAATGCACAAAGCTAGTAAATTCAAAGACGAGGAAGAAAGAGTAATGCTAATCAAATTCCAACACGAAGGAAAATCCAATCATCGTGGAATCAACGAAACGCTCCAGAAACTTAGAAGGAAATATTATTGGCCATCTATAAAAATGATATAACAAATTTTATTAATAATTGTAATATATGACAAACTTCAAAATATTCTCGCAAATGATAAATAAAACTTACTTTGTTAATATCACACACGGAATTTATTTCGTAACTATAGTTTCAACCTTACAAGGCCATGTACTGTACGTTTGAAATGGCCTTGTAAGGCTGAAACTATAGTTACGAAATAAATTCCGTGTGTGATATTAACAAAGTAAGTTTTATTTATCATTTGATAAAGTTCCTGATTCAATATGTATCACACAGTTATGTCTTCAAGCATCCAACATATTCTCGCAAACCCCCATACGTCCCAATAGTTTTAACTGAAACAGCTAGTAAACCTTTCCAAAATTTACACATTGACATTTTTAGATTCGATAAACAAGACTTTTTAACTATAATTGATTCTTTTTCAAAACTAGGACAAGCCATTCCTATTCAAGGCAAAACTGGAATACAAATCTGTAACGTATGAATTAACTACTTCTCGTACTACGGAATACCCGAATTCAAAAACGGTTCGGAATTCAAAAACGAAACTGTTAAAGAACTTTTAAATTTACACAAAATTAGATTACATTTCACGACCCCACTCCATCATGAATCGAATGCACCCGTTAAACGATTTCACTCTTCACTTATTGAACACCTAAGAATTTTATGACAAACTCACAAAAATAGTAACATTGAAATATTAATGAAATATGCAATAATCGCATACAACAACTCCATACACTTGGGCACACCAATACCCGTGTCCCCTCCGACATAATTAATACCGAATTTTACTCCGACTACGTTGCAACCTATAAAGATAAAATTGAACACATATATAAAGATTTGACAGATAAATTAGAAGAATCAAAAAAGAAGGTAATTAAAAAACGCAATATTAAAGGTCCCAAACAATACTAATTACAAAAGGCCAAACCGTATTTAAAACAAGGAATAGGCGAAATAAAAGGGAAAACAAATTCACAGGTCCTTAAATCACCGAAATTTTAGAAAATAATAAAGTGAAAATAATCAAACAATAAAATTGAAACAATACATAGAATTAAAAGCCCCGTTTGTTACAAATTCTTTTCATTGTATTTTGAAACAATAACATTAAAAATTCATGACTTAAACGACAACCCAGGACTGTTACCGTTAAAATTAGGCACAGCCCAAAATGTCATAAATTATTGGTCATTCATACAAGCCTTTGATATAACCAACATAATTATAGAATTCCAATTGCTCCAAAAACAATTTCATCGATTCAAATCTACGATAGAAAATTCACCAGAACATAAAAGAGAACTATATAACTCATATAATGTAATCACTAATATAGTAACTTTAATAATTCAAGAAATAAACCAAATGAATCCTAATAATAAAGGAACAAAACGAGGTATAATTGATGGTCTAGGATCAATTATTAAAATCCTGACTGGAAATCTTGAGAATAAAAATGAAGGTAAAATAAAAACCATAATTAAAGATCAAATTTCAATTTGGCATTCTACAATTGAAAAATTTAATTCTACAACCAAAACAAATTAGAAAAAACTTAGAAAATAGAAATATGCATGAATTTTATTTATTTAAAACAGTATTATCCCAAATTATTACATCACTACAATTAATACACAATATATTTGAAAAATTAGAAATTATGATCACCTTTCCAAAATTGAATGTTTAACTTAATAGTTTAACCTAAAGAACTTCTAGAAGAATTGTAATCAATAAATAAACAGATCAACAACGATAAATTGCCATTTGAACCAAAATTAGAAAATATAATGCTGTTTAAAAAACTCTCAAAAATTATATTAAAGGAAATCAAATCGTATTTATAATCCAAATCCCAATTGTGGAGCCGGAAAGCTACAACTATTTTCATCTTTACCCCCTGCCGACACCATCCAACAATAAATTTAAAACAATATTTCCTCAATCCAAATACTTTTGTACTTTTATTCCAACGATTCATGTAAAGAAACCCGCTCTGAAGAATGTTTATGTTACAAACCCAATAATTATGAAGAAATAAACACCATGTGAAATCCAAATGATAAACCTCGCCAAAAATACCAGCAATTGTCATCAAATTCCAACAAACATTAAAATTATGAAAATTCAAAATTTAGAAAATAACAAATCGATATTAATAATTCCAAACGAAATAATTGCCACAAAAAAATGCGAAAAAAATAAAAACAACATTTTATTAAAAGAAACGTACTTATTAGAATTAAACACATCATGTGAAAGCAGCTGAACTCCCCAAACTAAATTTTGAATATCAACAAAAATTGAATAAATAATTTAACATTAAACCATTCAAACTAGAAACAATTAACTTGGGCGAAATTTATTATATTCAACATGGACTAGATTTACAAATATATGAATAAAATAAAATTATAAGTGAACCGGTGATTACACATAAACTTAGCGTTTGGACAATAATCCTATACATAATTGTGACCATAATATTCTTTCTAATCTACCGAATTTTCACGAAATTACGTCTAAACAAAAAGAAAATCCTAGGAACCCCGAAAATTGAGGAGTTAAGGCGGATTCTCAAGACCACACACGTACAGTTCCTTATCCGTATGGAAAATTCCAGAGTCATCATCTCTTATGTTATAAATATACCCCACATTGTAATAAAAGTAGTAATAAATCGAACACAGGTACTGCCGCCGAATTATATCAAGAGCCACTGGTTTAAAAACGATAATGGTTCGTATCATCACAGCCTCACACCGCTCATACACAAAACTCCTTTAACTACAACTTCAAGTTCCTCTATAAAGTTTGCAATAAATGCTCAAAATTTGACCATAAAACAGCTAACAGTAATAACAAAATCCGTTGCGCCAAATGAGCGGGCGAACATCTTACTTCCGCCTGCCAAACGCAACTTCCAATGAAATGCACTTCATCACGATGCCTGGTTCACTAAATGCCCGAATCAACCACGTCAACCTATTGAGGAAAACATTAAAATACACTGCATAAATTAAAAAAAAAAACTCAAATTGACGACCCCATTAAAGAATCACTAAATAACCCTACTAACTCCGACCGACAAGCACTATTAAAAAAAAACACGTGAAAGATTCATCAGCTCGTACAATATCGTCATGCATCTTTTTCCGGTAACAGAATGTTTGTAGTTATGTTCGATCTTTCCGTTCCCCAAATTATTCCCACCGTCCCTATAGAAAGCGTTCGCATAGCACATACTATTGTCAAAATTCACGAGCTTTAATGTGTTGTATTGCAAACAAATCCCTTATACTACCTTAGTAATAACCTTACACACCTTTGTATGCTCGTTGAAAGCAAATCCAAAACCCCATTCCCTTTTCAAAATTGGCCATTTAATCAAATTACAGCCCCAGTGCATAATGAAAACATCAGAGGGGGCTCAATAGCTGCATCTCATCCCTCAGTTAAAATAGGCAAATCAAATCTTCCAAAAATTAATCACCTACTAAATGAACGTTTACATTTCACCATTACCTTTCCCACATTCCAAATTAATTTGTTTCTCGTATACATTCACCCTCATTCCTCTATTGTAGATTACATTTTTATAAAATCCTCACTCTTCGATAATGCTATTATCATTGGCGAATTCAACACCAAAAAACAAAAATCACGACACCTTTCATATCTCCTATCCAACTTTAACTTCTAACGTATCCATACTCCACACAAGCAACCACTCCTGATGTCCTACTCTGTACCCAGAACATCCAATACCTCATACACTCTGCCAACCTTGTCCCCGATCTATGCTCCGATCACCTAGCCATCACCTTTCAAATAAAAGTCCCATCTAATCTCCCACAACAAATTCCTAACCTAATTTACAATTTCAACAAATGTGACATAAAGACAGTTGCTACAGACTTGACATAATTCATTGCTTCCAATCCCAATATTAATCCTAACACCATTACATAATTCAACGAGTTCCTATATATAGGTCGATCAAACAAAATACTTCTCAAATTAAGAAACAATTTTATAAATATCCTCTTTTAAATTGTATCCATCGCCTTATGAAACATAAAAGACAAATCTATAGAGACCTTTAACTAACGGACACTCCTGAACATCGACAAAAATTTAACAAAGTGAATAAAGACATTAAAAAACTAGTTACGGAATATATGACGGACAATTGGATCAATAGCTGTAGAAAAATTAATGACTCAAGAGATAAAAAGTTTTGGACATAAATTAGAAAACTTAGCAGGTATAAAAAGACAGACAAACTACAAGAACTGTACGGCCTTATTACTGATGAAACTATAACAGACCTAGACATTATCCCACGTAAATTTGCAGACCATTTCAATTCTATTTATTCAAAGACACAGGACCCTAATTTTGATCACTCAACCCTTCAACTTGTAAACGACTGGTACAACGATTTCTATAGATTCAATGACAGTTTAAAATCGACGGACATTTTTACACAAGATGACTATTTTAACACATTAAAGAAGGGCAAAAAACAGCGACTGGACACGACTTAGTACATAGACATATCTTAAAATCCTTACAAACCCATTTACATGTCCATATCCGTAATATCCTCAATTTCATTTACCAACACCAATATTTTCCTTTTTCAAAAGTAGGAATTATCATCTGTATCCCAAAACGTGACTATCCTTCATCCCTAATATCCACCTACCGTCCTAGTACTTTACTTCCCGTTCTAGGAAAACTTTTTGAATTACTCCTCAAAAACAAAATACTATCCCACATTCATGACCTAATCTCGAACTACCAATTTGGCTTCCTCCCAAAACGTTCTACAGGAAAGTCATCAGCCGTCCTACTACTAAATATACAAAAAGCCTTCGACTCTGTCTGGCATCAGGTGTGATGTACAAATGCTACCTCCTTAAAATTCCTACACATATTATTTTCATTATCAATCAATTCCTTTCAATCAGATCCCTTAGGTTCTCCTCTCTCTCCGCTTTTATACAAAATTCTCTGTTTTGACATCTACAATCCCGATCCTCTAGTATATATAGATTAATATTAAAGTTTTATTTGCAAAGAACATACCTTAAACTACTACTCTACATAGTCACCTCACAAATTTAAGCATTTGTGTTAACGTGTGACAAGTTTTCGAATACCAACTTCACATTCTTCTGCCGCTGGTATATTGAGCTACGTAATCACAGCTCCTGTCAGTACTTCATCTTATTAGTAACCAATTTGACCTTTTATACTCGTGTTCCTGGCACTCGTCTATGCCATTTTGATTTTAATGTTTGGCTTTGAAACATCGGAAGAACCATTGTTTGATAAACGCTCGAACTAACAATGGCAGTATGCAGTAACAGATACAAAATCAAGGTTAATGTTCAATTTAACCCGGAAAAAGTACCCCAGCCAGGATGTGCCTAACCCCAAACCAGAAAAAGCCGAAAGAGAACAACAACAAACCAAAAAGAACAGAAGAAACGAATATCAAAATAAGAAACACAAATGGATTCGGTGGAGAAAAATTTAATGAGGATGGGGAAATGTGGGTGAGACAAACGAAAGATAAAATAATAAATGCAGAAGGAAGAAGAATGATAGAGCGGTTAATGGTGATGAATGGTATGTGCTAAATGAGACCAGAGAAGGAGATGAACGAGGCGAATATTCATATGTAAGGAGTCCGATGAGTCGTCTTGAAATATAGATTTGTCTGTCTGAATATACATATGTAGGGAATAATTGACTACATAATCGTGATAAAACACGATTTGATTTACTTTCTTTACTAATTTAGTGAAGAAAGGAAACACAAATTAAACCCAATAATTACTTTGTTTTGTATAACAGTTATTTATTTATATGGTGACCAATTGTTTCAATACATTCACGTATCATTTTCAAACCGAAAGTAATAAATAACTGTTATACAAAACAAAGTAATTATTGTGTTTAATTTGTGATTTAACATGTATAACGAAGTAGAAGCCTACATAGTCAATGAAGAAAGGAAATTAAATCGTGTTTTATTAGTGATTATTAGTTCACATAACTCAAAACAAATAGTGAATATACATAATCGTGAATGGAGAAGGAGAAAACGAGACGAAAAACTTCGAGGTAGAAAAACAATGCATAAATTGGCAGACAAAGGTGACATTGGAAGAGATGGAAGAATGCATTACGGGAGCTCAAGTAGAGAAGCCCCAAAAAAGGAGGAAAAGGAGATGATTAGCATGAATAAGAGTGAAGGGAAATAAAAAGAAGAGAGAGGTAAAACTTTAAGTAATGGAAAGCTACAGATGAGAAGAAATGGTTTAAAGAATGGAAAGGTAATACTGGTCAATAAGTGAAAAGAAAAAGTCAGCATGAGAAAAAGAGCAAGTAAATTCAGTGAGAGAAAGTAAAACAGAAAGGGAGGTATGGAAGTTTATACGTAGAAACAAAGGTAAAAGAGTAAAGTAAAAATAATATGATAATAAAAAAATATCAGGAAAGTATCATAGTGAGCCAAAGGAGTAATTTAAAGGAGAGGAGCAATGGACAATGGGAAATAGACTGGATGATGGGCAAGAATGTGTATGGCCCGGGGGAAGTCACATTGACATAAACATCATAAAATAACTCCAAGTAAATTAGACAAAAATAGCCACTAGTAATGGCAAATATATTGCCTCAATAGTAATAATCATCTCCTGATCATCAACGACTACAGGAAATAATGGTTTGAGAACACTGCCATGTGAACTCCGCCATCAAGTCTTGCGATCTAAATTCAAGTTATTGTAAATGTATCTAATTTTGTATATTTATTGTAGGACTTGTAAAGTCAATAAACTAAACTAAACTAAACTAAGTAAAGGTTAAAACATTGGAAATATTTAAAAAAATAACAGGGAGAAGGATGGAAGGGACTAGTAGAACAGCTGAAGATGATATGGAGCAGGACGAGGGATAAACTGGAAAGTTGGATACAAAGCAAAGTTATTCCGGTGTACAAAAGAGGTGTTAAAGAAAATCTACAACAAGTACAACATATAGGCTACTTATGAAGGTGGCGGTAGAGAGACTAGAAGAGAGCAAGGGAATTATTCCCGGCAGCAAACCAGGTTTCAGGAAAAGTAGAGGAGCAATGGACCATATACTAACTTTGAGTCAAATCAGCTATAAGGGAATTAAAGATAGAGGCGGAAGGTCTACAGACTTACAGAGAACATATTATTCGATTAATTGGGAGAAACAGTATGAATGTATGAGAAAATGAGGGGTATCAAATAAAATGATTGTGGGTGGTTCAGAACAACCAAGGGTCTAAGACAGGGATGTCAAATGAGCCCAATGTTTTTCAATTTCTTCTTAACAAACATGGATAGAGTATTGGAACAGGGACAGGACGGTGGAGTAACAATTGGGGGATCTAGAGTGCATGATAGAGATAATGAAACGGTATTTTGAAAAGAGAATGTTAAGCATGAATGTAAAGAAAAGGAAAGTAATGATGCGTATGAAGGGAAGAAGAAGAAATGATGAAAGGTTTTATTGGAATGAAGAAGAAATTGAATGTGTAAAATATTTCAAATATTTCAAATACTTTGGGCTATGGGAGGTGGCAGGAGTACATGAAGTATGTGACGAATAAGGTGAAGTTGACAGTGAAGTATGTGGAGATAATGGGGGAGGAGAATAAGAAATTAAATTAGGGCGAGCCAGACCATACGGAAAGTATGCCTAAAGTCAATTCTAATGTATGGAGCAGAAGTGTGGGGTTTCAGCATGAAAGAGAGTGTGGAAGGTGTACAAATGTGGTGGATAAGGAGACGCATATAGTGTATGGGTGTGTATAGGAAAAATTGAAGAAAAAATGTTGAGACTCCGTGAGAAAGGGGTAGATGTGAGAGAGTAGGCTGGTCGAAGCAGTAAAAGAAATGGCAGAAAGTGGCAAAATATTTGAAAGTTTAATATAGATGATCCTGAGGCATATGAATAAACAGGAAAGATGGATAAAAACTGATAAAAGCAGATACAATCCAAAGTCTAAGGAAATAACGGAAGGGGCGGGAAAACTCGAATGCTTGTATGAAAGACGTGAATGGGAAGAGACAACACTGATGGCAAGGTATTGATGTGGTAGCGAAGTACGAGAAGCGAAGTTAACAATGAATTGCGTGAGCTTAAGATTAAAGTAAATGAAAGTAAGGAGGTTGAAAAAAAAATATGTAAATGAGGAACCAAAGGAGGTATTCACCCCTATCGATTAATGATTAATTACTAATGACTAATCAATAGCAAATTCGTTTACATGTTATAACTTGTATAAATATTATTAATGGTAAACATTGTTGTACTTGTAATTTCCTTGAGAATGACTAACGGTCGAAATTAGTCTGTGAGAAAATAATAAATAGTAAAATAAAACCAAATATTTTAATCAACCATGATAATCAAAAAATATTTTACCACAGGTTGATTGATAAATTAATGAACCATATTTTACTTTTAAGACCAACTATAAACTGTTTTTAATTAGTAATTCATTATTGAAAAATTAATATATATTTCAATTTTTATTTCCTTTTTGTGGAATATCGTATAAAAATTATAATATCGACAAGATTATTAAAATCAATAGCTCCTATTATTACAGCACATAATCTACTAGCTTTTTGTAGTTAGGATAATCCATTAAAGAAATGAGAGAACTTTTTAATCTTTATTTTCTTAAGCCATTAAAGCTGTATTTTTTACTTGCACAATCGCAGTTATAATACAATTATAATAAGAACATTAATTACTGATCCTGTCTCCAAGGATAGTTAGCCTACGCTGATGAGACTTGAAGCTTGAAACCAGTCCATAATTCTCACAAGGTTACGAAGAGACACACATCTTTATTTATTATTTGTTACATAGTATTATAACAATTGTATTTGATTTTCTTCGCGGCTATCGACCCATGGTCTTTCTGCCAGTTAGATATTATGTTAGTTGTCCTTTGATGATTATGTTGATGAAGATGTAGTTGAATCATGAAAAGACGTTATGAATTCGAAAATAATTGTGGAAGGATGTTTGGTTTTAGGGGGGTGTAAAGGGTTGCGGTTTTCAATGGGAATTACTTGGGTTTTTTGATACAGTAGTGTGTTGGAAGGATTGTGTAGAGGGTTATTGGGATGCCTTAATTTAGATAAGGTTCGGAGGGCCGATCGTTCACTCACCTGTAAGTTTTTTAGAACAGGAGGGCGGGGATTTAGGAAAGGACAAGGTTAAGCAATTGATGGCTATTTAGAAAAACACGATTATTAATTGTTGTTTAGTTTAAATTTGTATATTTTCAAAGAACTTTATTAGAAGTAAACTATTGTTAGTTATTATTTACTAAAAACAAAATAACATAAAAAAGGTGCTTTCTAAATACATATACTACATCTATACTATATTATATCATACCACTCTTAAATATATTTATTGCAAGAAAAAATGATAAGAAATTAGGTTTTACACATTTCTTTGAAAATTATTTATCGTCTATGTTTGCATAAACGTCAAAATAGACATCGATGTCTTTAAGATCTAAAAACACAAGTATTATTTAAAATGCAAATCTTCTCTAAATAAAAACATACGGTTGTAAAAGTTTGAACATTCAAATCCCAAGTTCCTCCAATCTTAATAATTTCAGGCATAATTGTTTTGATCATGATTATCTGAACATACCTAGTAAATTTCGGATGTCTCTTTAAGTGCCAATTTGTGTTATATGCAGCGTGAAATACCATCTCAGTCTGAAAGGAAGATTAAATTCTTTTAGTGTGTATTAATTAAAAATATCGGTTGATGTATCACAATTTTTATTTTATAGCTTTGCTTAATTTCCGTAAAATTTCATGTAATTGAATAGCGCTTTATTTGTTTTATTTAACTAATTATATAAACCAAATTAAGTGTCATATTATTAGGTAAAACTCTTTGCAGTTTAAAATAATTATTTTACGGAATATTAATATTAGAAAATTATAATATAGACAGTCATGATTATTTTCTTTCGATGCCTAAATTATTGAATAATTGAGTTAATTATCAATGGATATTAAAATTATTTCCTGAACATGAAGTTTTCAGCTGCTTTAGTTAATTTAATAATTTAATTAAACTAATTTTTAATTATTACTTAGGAAAATTAAATAAATGAATTAAACGTTTCTAAACCATACCTGATGTTTAATTAATTCTCCTCCAATGCAATAAAATAAAGTTTGCGTGTGGAATGTTATCAAGTAAGGAAGGTATCTTGATAATGCTTCAAAATTTGGAGGTATCCTAAAGCAGTAATATTAGTATTATATTAGTACAATGATTAGTTAAAACAGATACAAACTACCCATCATTCGTGAGAAGAAATATACCAACACATATAGATATCATGCAGGTCCAGAATAGATTCAAAAGTAAAAGAGAATACACCTTGTTCAGGTCTTCAATAAAGCTGCAAAAAATAAAGAGGCTATATTAAAATGTTATATATTATTAAGTATTTTAACAAGAAATTTGTCTAAGGAACATTCAGTCCATTCATTATTGAGTCCGATGATATACAAGACTGGTTTTGAGTAGACAAGGACGATTATTGTAAACAAAATTGGTATTTATCCTACTTAAGACACATTATTATTATTATTATTAAGTTTAGATTGGATTAACTTGTCTGAACTTACCTAAGTATAAAGTTATGATGCCGTACCAATTCACGCATTTCATCTACAGTCTCTTCACAATCTCCTTCAACTTCAACCCTAACATCCATATGCTCCAATCCATAAATGACAAATTTCAATTCACAAAAGACTTTTATAAGAAGGTAAAACACTAAACCGTCACAGCCGGTTATAACAATGAAAATCAGATAGGTGTTAAACGCTTGCCAGATACAACCGGAGAAATAACAAACGTTGTTTTCAATATCGCAGATACTGTACCAAGCTGCTGGATAGACTCTCGTCGTGGCGAATAGTGGTTTGCAAAAGTATACTATCAAGGTAGTGATAAAAACGTATTTGTAAAAGTTAAATATTTTGTTTAGTAGTAGTAAGGGTGCGCGATATTCTTTTTTAAAGTCCCTTCCGTATTTATTGCTTGGCCAAAATGAGTCCATTCTGTTGATGAGTTTGATGATTTTCTTATTCAATAGAGCCATAATAATACTTCTGGATATAACCTATAAGATTATAATACATAAATATTAATTTTATTTGTAAATATTACAAAATTATTCCTATTGAATTGAGCTATAATACATATATAATATTTATGAATATTTAAAAATTTGAAATTGTTTTTCTAATAACTAGCTTTTAGATTAATGAATTTAAAACCATATATGTTTTTAAAAAATACCTGATAAACTGCGGGAAATGTTTCTGCTGCGTTGCCCAATGTTTCAACTCCTTTCCAATTATAAAAGGTTTCCATTAAAATTAATGTACCTAAAAATATGATATGTTGGATATATGTAAATAATTTTACTGCTGAGCTGTGATACAGCGAAACACGTGTCTGCAAATAGTCATAACAATTCAATGACATGGATGGGAACGATGACATCACAAATTGTTACATAGTTCTGAATGTAATTTCAGACATGTAACGACAACTAACAGTTATATAATTCAATACCTGGCGGTGCTTTAGTTCGAGGAGTATATGTTTTAACTGTTTTGTTTTGTTTAGAGTTTTTATATTTTAATAATGTAAAAACAATAAGAAAGCTGAGAAGAACAGAAGAATTAGTTTTAATTACTATTTACATAATACTGCATAAGCAGCCAAGAATAGCGACAGAGGAACTGAAGTGGAAGTGGACGAACACAAGAAGTGAACTTAAGCCTTTTTATTTGAATATATCATGTAAGCACATTGAATAAAATATAATTCAATAGAATACAATACTTCCAGAGAATTATTTGCAGTTAATAAATTAATTCAAAATGGCGGGACAATTGTAGTGAATTAAATAAAAATGTGAAAATCAACCACTTATTATTAATTAGATATAATATGGATTTTCAACTAAGTGCCTCGTCAATCATTTCTTAGTATTATTATTGTTTTGTTTAGTTTCAGAAATAAAGCTGATACTTCAGAGGTGTTTTGGAAGTAAATCAAAATCTGTACATAGCAGTAATAGGCAGAGTTGACAACGCAAAGAAATAATATCACTTCGTAATTACTATTAATATAAGTCATTAGTTTTTTTTGTTAATTTTACTTAATTGAAAAGTTTATTGATAAGTATTAAGGAAGGTTATACTGGATAGTTAAAATATTAAATAATAATAAGAAAAGATGTCATTAATTTATAATCTAAATAATTTTGACAAAAATAAAAAATATTTTCAATATATCCGATCTGCGATTGCGTGGTCCAGTAGAAAGGTAAGGATGGTCAACAAGAGAGTAGGGCGGTAGAGGATAATGTTCCACAGGGGTCTGTGATAGGCCCGCTATGGAACATCGTCTACAATAATGTTCTGCGACTGGAGCCACCGGAGAGTGTCGACATTATCGTTTTTTTACTTTCCCTATATACGAAGTATATATAGGGGAAGTATTGTGATCGTGATTTTTTTTTTGAAAATTTTTTTTTGCGGAAATATCCGTTTTGAGGTCCCCTGAGTCCATTAAACTAATTTCTGGAAAAAAAAAAATGTGTCTGTGTGTGTGTCTGTCTGTCTGTCTGTCCGTGGGTGCTGTATCTCAAAAACGACTGATCCGATTGAGAGAAACTTTAAATGTAAGGTTTTATCGTTAAAAGCTGGAACTGAAAAGCTTTTGGTAAACATTCATAAACCGGAAGTGGGTGTTTATTCGAGGCGTTTTTTGTTTTTTTCCGATATTTTTTTTAATATGAAAAATATTACAAAACTTTTCAAACAAAAGTTAAAGAGAATGAGAAACTGAACATATTTTGTTAAAATATATTTTTCATAAAATTCTTAACTTTCGAGAAAAAAAAAATAAAAATTGAAATTTTTGACATTTTTTGCAAATTGCTAATAAACTATTGAAGCAACATGAAAGTTATATAATAGATAATTGTAGAGAATTGAAATTGAATAAATTATTAAGAATAACCTTTTTGCATAAACCGCATAGTTTCGAGTAAAATATAGGGAAAGTACTATGATGGCCACATCACCATTTTTCGGATGACTATGGAGCAGATCGCCTAGAGGATGTGGAACGTGGGTCTAGAAGTGGCAGCTCATAAAACTGGTGGCACCCTGCTGTCCCGCTTCGGGGCCAGTACATAGTAGAAAACGGAAGTACGCCCCTGCAGGTGGCCTGAGGGTACAGGACTGTATCCTCGGATGTGATAGAGGTTCAAAAATCGTCTCCACCACCAGAGCTCGAGATTGAAGCGATGGCCGAGGTGAAACAGGCTTTTAAGACGGGGGTTTCTCCCAGGGTGGTCAATCATGATATAAGGGCTCGTCTTCTCTGGCTTTGGCAGGATAGGTGGAGTGCGGTTGGAAAGTTGAGCTGGAAGCGCACCCTTATCCCATCCATCGATAGTTGGCTCAATAGGAGATACTGGAAGTTGGATTACCATACCACACAATGTCTGTCAGAACGTGGATGCTTCATAGCCTACATGTGACGCATCGACAAGAGCGTGAATGACAGCTGCAGGTGATGCCTTAGGCTGTCAGATACGGTCAACCACTCAGTCTTTGAGTGTCCCTATAGTCAGAAGAAGCTGAAAACTGCTATGGGGCACCGTGGGTACAATGTGCAAAAAACTGGAGGGCAGTGGCTCTCATTTGCAAGATAGTTTTAACAAGGAAAGATGAATGGCTAGCGGAGGGGAGGCCCGAGCGTAAACAGATGTGAACTGTGTGATGGGGTGTGGGGGTCATGTGACATATGAACTATGAACTGTGATCTGTGAATTGTGAGCTGTGAACTGTGTAGTGTAAACCGTTGGCATCTTATTGATGTAGTGTAACAGTTACGTGGGTGTCTCTTTCCTGACAATAGTCCTGGTGGTTATGTTGACAGGTACATATCATAGTTGGATACAACCTTGACATTCTTGATTGATTGATGAAAGTAAAACGTAATTCGAAAATTCTGCTCATTAACAACCTGACACATACCCCTTACTTTAATACCGACGAATATCATATAACTTGAACGTCAACCGTAATTTTAAGTATATCTAGTTTGAGAATAACAAGTTCAAGTGTATCAAAACTATAATAAATATTAATAAATCAAATGTGTGATATTAAGAAAGTTACTCGTATTTCCAAAGTTTTCTTTGATAGTGTGTAACATCAAGCCGCAGCAGTTAATGTATTTTAAATTAAGAAATAATCCTATAGCGAACTATATCATCGTTTGATATGCACGTGCATAATCATTCATCAATATAAATCTTTTCTTTATTGTTATTGCGTGAGGTAGAAGAATAATTAGCAAACATTTTATTGAAATATTTGTCTACGACAGAAGAACCATTGCAACATTTAACGCAATCAATATCAGAAAACTTAAATTATTTCTCTGTTTACGCGTTTATATTTATTAAATTAAAAGATCATTTGATTGAATCACTCATGTCCAGTTATAACGACTATGAAGATGTTACTTATTATTTGTGTTAATACCGGCCTTCTACAAGCAGTAAATTCACTCCAATACTTGCTCATATTAAGAGTTCGATTTCTGCGGACCGATTACAAAGAATAACAATCTCCTCCTGATATACAGGATGTTCTTCGTTGGATATTCCCTATTTCCAAAAAGGGATTCTGAAATTTAATATTCACACTTTGCTTTACGCCAGATGCTTCGACAACTACCTGTTGGTTTTTGCAAACCTGAAATTGACTAATTGCTCTCCCAGCTTTAGGATTCGGTCCGACAATGGTGGTATTTTATCAATGGAAAATTTATCAATATGTATTTGTGAACTATTGATAATGAATACGTAGGGTTCGAAATGTATATTTTGTGATTTTGTGGTGCTGTGGCTTACATCAAATTAAACAAAGCCTAATATCTGATTAAATCGTGACTTCTAACAGAAAAAAAACTCGTGCGCAGTAAATTGTGGCCATAATGGTCTTCGAGCATATAACTTCAATACATCAAGATGTGCTCTTATTGTTTGAGAGCCTTCTAATACCAGCAGTAAACTTACTCTCAAACAGAGATCATTAAGGGTGAATTTTTTCTTGGGATTATAGATGCTGTCCGCAAGTGTCTCTAGACACTTTTGTAATTAACTTAATGTTTGTAATTAAGTTAATTAAGCTACCGATTTAGCTAGATCACTCTTTCATGATTATTTGAAATTTAAGTTGATAATTGCCAATATTGATTACAGAAATTATAAAAACTAATGCGCGCTTTAACAAACTCCAATAATGGTCGCATTAGAACTTGTACAATTAAAATAAAACCTTACAAACCATTCTTCAACACATTGAATTAAAAATGTTGCATTTACATTATAGTTACATGAGATTTTAGTTGTTAATTGTTTTTAACAGTGTGTATAATACCCAGACATATGATATATTCTAGTGAAATTTAAGATTAAAATAATAAATATTAGTAATGAACTTATTTCCGTCTAAAAATAATACCAAAAATATTATTAAAAATATTTCGTCCAGTCATATTGCGTCAGTCGTTAATGCCAATTTTATTTATTTTTATGATTAAATCACAAATAATCTTACTTGTAACTAATGAATATTAAAGTATATTTGTTTTAACAATAAGATATAAAGTAGCCTTACCTGTAATTAATTGATATATACAAACCCAGACGATTTTAATTCTCAAATACTTATTTTCATTACAAAGATTTTGCCCGACCATATTCAAATATCTTAACGAATTTCGAAGTAACTTTGTCTCCTCGTCAGTGTCCATTATTAAGTTGCCAGGCTAAACTGACAAAAATAAATTAATGTTACAATTTTATAATGACACCAACGTAGAAAGTGGATTCATCCTGCAATAATAAGTTCTAAGCATTATATATGTTAAAAATCAATTTTATACTACCATTTTATTGCTATTGGTTATAAAATATTAATCTGTCACATATTTTTCAGTAATATCTAGTAGTGCTTATTATGTTTGCATAATTAATGGCTAATACATAAGTGGAGAAAAAAGTCTCCGAAGACAAATTTTAATTATTGATAATTAGTGGGTAGTAGGTGCATATTTCAAGCATATATAATTAACATAATTGTACATTCGAAGCAAATGTAAAAATATACTATAATCAACGTTGGACTTTTCACCACAAGTAATTTTTAATTATTAAACCTTAATATGCTAAATATTTGCAAATTATGGATTACCACGTAGTAACGGTCGCAACCATTCTCTTTACAAATTATAGATTTAATGTAATTTACGATTTATTAATTTTGAATAAAAATTGTTTCTCAGAACCCATTTTTTTTTAAACAACTGTCCCTCAATCTAAATCCTCACATCTTTTCGCGACTAAAATTTTTTGGGTAGCTTACTACACATTTTCTAGTCTATATTCAGGA
This sequence comes from Ontholestes murinus, assembly GCA_963969525.1. Classification (NCBI taxonomy): domain Eukaryota; kingdom Metazoa; phylum Arthropoda; class Insecta; order Coleoptera; family Staphylinidae; genus Ontholestes; species Ontholestes murinus. The sequence goes on along the minus strand of OZ018387.1, from coordinate 45,800,202 downwards.
CACCTACTCTGTTGCTATACGATCCTTTAAAATCCAACATATATAACTATGTCTCCACAATCGGAATCTCTAGTTGAATAAAATGAAAAACTGAATGAAACAAAAATAAGACAGCTGTACTCCTCCACAACTTCAAACTTCGTACAGCATCAATACTGCCCATTTATGCCCCAAATATCTACATGCTTATAAAAATATCGAAAATATCATATCTTTAAATGTAATCCTAAATTCTGACCTTTAAATTATGACTCCATTAAATTTTTAATTATACATTAATCTATTATATTTCCTTAATGTTTAACTAATTATCCGATTAAGTAAGAAACGATAACACAGCTTGCACATTCAATCCGAATTTACCACAATTCATCGATTCTGGTAGATTCTAGTAGTTCGCAAAATGTAATTAACAGCGGATTTATGCAACAATAAATTCTTCCTTTTCTCCAAGGCCTCGGTTCTCTTCTGTATCATCTTGATATTTACGTTTGGCTTTAAAACAGTCGAACAAGCATTTTTTATTAACTCTCGAGCTCCAACGGTGACAGGAAATTAGTTAAGAACACAAGAAAGCCAAGGAAAATAATGTGCAATTTTTGGTTCTAAGCCGAAAAAATCACACCAGCAAGGTTATGGCTTCTAAACAAAAAGCAAAGGAACAATAAACAAGCGGGAAAAACAAATAGAACGAAGCTGTGAAAATTATGAAGGATCATCGGAGAGTAAAAAATAAGAGAAACTGTTTTTATTAGTTAAATACGACGATAGAAACTAAAAAAGACTGGTGATAAGAAGATTAGAAAAATAAATAAATAAGAAGCAATGGGGATCGCAAAGTTCGATTAATAATTAATTGGGTGTATGTGAGATTAAATATAGTAAAAAGGTTTAGAAAGAAGATATAAAAGAGGAAACCAAGGCATTCATCCCAGTTAAGGAAATTATTATTTATGTTGAGGATAAGAAAAAAAACGAACACTAAGAAAGAATTTAGACATCCAACAGCACCTAGAGCATAAGAAAAAAAGCATAAAGGCGGTATTTTTTTTTTTCTTTCGATCAACTAGAAGATTTTTTATACAAATTAAATATTGAAATTTGAGTGCAGTATTAATAATAATAATTAATAGTGAGAAAAATAAATTTTCTTTATGAGCATTTCTGTACTTAGTGTAAAAACACCAACTAACAGTTAAAACAACTACTCCCCGTACTAAAGCACCGCCAGGCATTGAATGACATAGCTGTTAACTGTCGTTACATGTCTGAAATAATATTCAGCACGATGTAAGAATTTTTGTGGTGTTATCATATTTTTAACCGCTCCTCGAAAAGTGTTAGGCAATGACTATCTGCAGACACGTGTTTCGCTGTATCACAGCTCATCAGTGAAAAAAAAAGATAACACCACAAAAATTGTTACATCATGCTGAATATTATTTCAGACATATAACGACAGCGAACAGTTATGTCATTCAATGCCTGGCGGTGCTTTAACACGGGGAGTAGTTGTTTTAAGTGTTAGCTGGAGTTTTTACATTAAAATGTAAAACATAAGTGCAGAAATGCTCATAAAGAAAATTTATTTTTCTCACTATTAATTATTAGAAGACACCCAGACATATAAAACAGACATTTGAGTAACGACTTGCAATGGACTTGCAATGGCATTACTGATACAGATACGGATATGGATAAAAAGGAGGTCGTCGATGTCACAGTATGGAGGTCCCTGATAGGGACCCTACCCCTTTGATAAGTTAAGAATTTTGCTGGGAAACAGATCGGTCGGTTTTGGCCATGATGTCCCCAGTAAGATCTTCCATAATATTGCCAAAACGGGACAGTAGAATAGGATATGCTCCATCGACTCCGCTTCCTCGTTGCACCCTCTGTAGTTGAGATCTTTAGCGACCCATAATGCATAAACGTGTTTTTTAACTAACAGTGTCCAGTTAGGTTACTAGTCACTGGTTTTAGGTTTAACCTGGAAAGATTATCACAATATTGGGCCAATTAAGCGTTGGGTGTTCTTATTGCGTTTCTGGAATGAGCCCAAGAGGTGAGGTTCATCCACCTTACTTTGAGTGCTGCTAGAGTCATGTCTTGCCGAATGATTGAGAGATTGCTTTTAGATAGGGACACAGGCTTCTTGTTGGTTTTAAAAGATTTATATAATAGCAAGACTAGTTTTACTGTCTGTAAGGATTTTGGGTATTAACAAGTATCCCTGTGAGTTCCACCTAGTCCTGACACTTTCCTAAAAGAGCGTTCTTTTAAGTCGCTCTTTTAAAGATTATCTTATGTCTTAGCGCTGTACTTAGGGTCATCACCTGTATGTTTAAATGTAGGCCTAATGCCGACATTTTATTTACCAACACCTCCTCACAGTAGAGTGCTGATTCGGTTGAACGTCCTGATGTTTACGCGTGTTGATTTGGGTGAAGAGGATAAGAGGATTTGTCTTTAGAATATGATCTATAATGAATTAATTTAATTTTGGTGACATATCTAAAAGCTATGAAGACCATAAGCAGAGTCACAATGTGTTGATGAATAGGTTCCAGTCCCCATATAAGAAGTCTTGCGTCATCTTATTATGTTGGAGGCTAAGATCCAATCTACTTTTATAAGGGTATGAATCTCCTGCTGATCTTTATTCCTGTCCTCTATGTTTTTGCAGTCGGGAAAAATAGTTTTTAAGACTATATCCATTGGCTCCACGAGATTGTCAATATAACTACCATCATCCTTGACGTCATTCCATGCTGTAGCTTTGGCTTTTTGGAGAGAACTTTTTTTAACCTTGCAGTGGTGCTTATGGACTCTCTCTATCGCTTCTTTACCTTCTTTTTATGTAGTTGACCAAGCTTTTTATAACAAATCTAAACGATTTCCTGCTTCCAAGCAGCATTGCTTGATTCCTCATCTGGTTGAGTTATTTATTCCACCGTGTGTTGGTGGATTTGCCTCTACGGGAGTTGAATAGACATGACTTTTCATATAAGAAGATAAGAGCCTTTTCTAGAAGCAGAGCGAGGTTATTAACTTCAGCTTGTGTTCTTGGCACATGGTTTTCTTTGGATTTCTCATCGCTTCCTCTTTGCAAAGTTGAATACCTAATTTATAACATATCTATCTGTGACATTAATAACAAACAAAAGGACAAAACTATTAGGATGAAATTAAAACTAACAAAATATTGGAAAAGCGGCGTACAAAAAAGATAATAATTACTGACGACCAATAAATAGCAAACACGTGCAGACAATTTTGACAAAAATTGCATGATAATTAGCACCATATTTAACGAAGACTTTTACAAATAAATAAATAATTAGCATAAATCAAATACTAACTCTATTGTCTTAGTCCTAAATGACAATATGAAAGAGTAATAATATTTTTAATAGGTCTTTTCACGTAAATATTAAAAAGCTTTAATTTATCAGTTTGACATTTGATAGTTTGTTCAAATTCTTTTCCTTAAATATTCACCTGTCACCTTTATTTAATTTAAAGCCTTTTATATAGATCCCGCAATACCTAGGACGTTCATTCACTTTGTATAAATGTTTAAATAAAACACATAATAACTTTTTAACTGTGTTTATTTTGACAACAATTATTTCGTAAATTTATTGCTTTTCCAGGTAAATTAAACTAACTATTGATACCTTGACAGGGTTGATATGTTTAGTAATGGGAGTGCTTTAAGTAGCAGACCGATTTGTTCATTTTGCACATGCACTTCCATAAAATTTTAAATTGTCCATCGAATTCTCTGTTCTAAGATTTAATTGATTAAAATTGCCTGTACGTCTTTTAGTTTTCCTTCCTTAAATTTTACCTTTTCTGTAATTTCCTCTCCGTTCTATATCTTCCAAAACAAAAATTACTAAACAGGTATTTTTATCTAGTTTGATATTGCCAAAGATTTTGTGAAAACGAGAAAATACAGGGCATAAGGCACAAGTATGGTAAATGGGAAGGTGCGAGTTTCTAATGTCTAAAATATCTTATTAGTTTCTAAAACTAGTCATTAGTTATCATTGAAAGTTTGCATTGCAGTTAATATAGACATCGAAGTTTTTAGGATCTAAAACCAAAAAGCAAAACAATAGAAAGACATATTTCTCTTAAAATAAAAACATACACTTGTAAAGGTTTGAACATTCAAATCCCATGTTCCTCCAATTTTGATGATTTCAGGTTTTATAGATCTAATCATAATGATACGTATATATTTAGTAAATCTAGGATGTCGTTTTAGGTGCCAGTTTGAGTTATAAGCTGCGTGGAATATCATTTCAGTCTATAAATAAACAAAAAATAAAATTATACCTATAAAATTAAATATATTATTATTTCATATTGTGTTTCAAAATTAAATTTACTACTGCTTATAATAAATACTAAATATTTCATTCTTTACCTGATGTTTGATCAATTCACCTCCAATACAATAACACAAAGTCTGCAAATGAAAAGTCATCAAATACGGAAGGTATCTTGATAACGATGTAAATGATGGAGGTAGCCTGTAAAATAAATTACTTCGAGTAATCCCAAAAGCATTTATTAAGTAATATAATATACCCATCAATCGTTAGCAAAAAAATTCCTACACATATTGAAATCATGCAGGTCCAGAAAAGGTTTAAAAGAAGAAGAGAATATATGTTGTTTAAATCCCGAATGAAACTAAAACAGTAAAACGATAATTAGATGATAACTTGTATAAGTATTATATATTGTAGTACAAATAAGCATTAAACTTATTATATATTTAAGTACTAAAATTAATCAAATATAAATATATTAAAATCTTCATCTTCAAATTCCGAAACTTAATTCGAATTTTAGTGACATATTTACATTTAAATATAGTGAGTATTTTAAATTACTTTTGATAAAAAATAATATTGCGTTTTGAAAGCTTTTTATTTCTAGAAAACATTCTTACCCAAGTATAAAATTATGATGCCGAACCAATTCACGTATTTCCTTAATTGTTTCCTCGCAATCCCCATCTATTTCAACCTTAACATCCAACTGTTCCAATCCGTAAACAATAAACTTCAATTCACAAAACACTCTAATGAGAAGATAAAAAACCAGTCCATCGCAACCGATCACAACAATGTAAATCATGTAAGTGTTGAACGCCTGCCAAATGCATCCAGAGAAATAGCACACGTTGTCATCGATGTCACACACACTGTACCACGCTGCTGGATATACTCTCTTTGCGGCGAAGAGTGGTTTGAAGAAATAGACAACCAAAGTTGTGATGACTACGTATTTAAAGAAGTTGAAAATTTTGTTTAGAAAAAATAAGGGCGCTCGGATTTCTCTTTGGAAATCTATACCGTATTTATCGCTCTTCCAAAAGGAATCCATACTCTTGATAAGGTTTAGAAATTTTTTATGTAGTAGTGCCATGATGATGTTTCTCGATACTACCTGTAATTGTTGTAATTATAGTGTTAGTTGATATATTTAATACTTTTTAACTGATTTATGTGATTTTGCGATGACATAATTATTGGAGGGTATAAGGGTAAAGGAGTGTGTAATGGAAAAAAGGTGGAAGATGTGAATAGAATGCATAGAAGGAGACTGAGAAGGTAATTCAGACACATAAATCGATAGTAATTGATTGGAATCCATAAAATAGTTAGATAAAGACATTTTGGAACGCAGAAACACTTATAATCACTTTCTCCACAGTTTACACCATAAGGCAAATTATGGGAAAGGTGTACAAAGATAAAAGTGAGAAACGCAATGAGAGAGTGCATAAAAAGCGAAGGGGAAGAGAACAATTGAGAAAGTATAGAAATTAGAATATTTTTAAAATAGGGTAAAGGTATATAATTGGACTTATAGGTGGAATTGGAGACGGAATATTAAAACGAATAATAAATTATTTTACGAAAGAAGAGGAAGAAAAAGGTTTTAATGAAGTAAAACGAGAAAAAGCAGCAGGTAGAGATGGACTTAAGACTGAGGTTTGGAAGAAGATAGTAAAGAGGGGAAAGAAAGCTGCTAAATCAACAATGGAAACATATATGGATAAGAGAGTTTTATGTGTGAATGTAGAGAAAAACGAAGTGGATGAGGTTGAATAATGAAGAGAGAAGATATTTACGATTTTTTAAAATATTAAATATTAAGACTTGTACGTGAAACATGCAAAATGGGTGCAAAAAAGAACGAGGAAAACGTGGATTGTCATGAAAATGGTTGGTGAACAATTTCTAAGTTGCATGTGCGTATGTGAAGTCGATTTTAATGTATGGAAGTGGAAGTATGGGAAAGATAATATGAGTGTATAGAGTGAGAAAAGCTGGTGTTCTGAAGTATATGCTTAGGTTTGAGGTGCCATCTCAAAGATAACATATATGTTGTTTTAAGACACAAAGTCTGCGATGTGAGGCAAGTGTGTGTTCAAAAAACAAAGCGTCGTTTTATTTAACCTTTTTAAGGTTAGTGTTAAATAAATTAGTGCAAACGCAGATACACAGTGGTAAAAAATAGCAAGAACTACATAGTGAATGTGAATAATGGCGCCGAAAGTATTGTCGGTAGATGAAAACATCATGTGTAATCAGTGTTCGGTTAACGTTAAAAAGTATGTTTTCCTGTAGTGATTGCAGCCAGAACTATCATGCAAACTGCTTAATAAAAGTATGTGGAATGTATGTGGATCAAGACGGAAAAATATATTGTTGTGGGATAACCTCAAAAGTGGACGTAGTGGCACAAACATCAGAGGGCGAAGAAGAAGAAATAAATGCGGTAAGCTACCTGAAACGTCTATTAATACATAAGGACGAAATGATTGACGAATTAAGAGATAAAATTTCTATACTAAAAGGTGTAAATGAACTATTAGAAATCACTAATAATCAAACGCCATCTATCGATGTAGTAGAAATACCGATGTATTCCGAAAAACATACGACATCAAGTAATATTGAAATGGAAAATTCCAATTCTCAGCCATTCATCCAATGTGTATCGGCAAAGGACATTCAAATTGATATAAATGAAAATAAAAACTCTTCCATAAATAATGTAAACATACAAAATAATGCCGGAAAAGATAATAAAATAAATTCCAGTTTGTATGTCGATGAACTCGTAGTTAATAAAAATAAAAACAATCATACGAATGATATAAACGAACAAATTAGTAACACAGAAATAAATAAAAATAATAAAATAAATTCCAATTTGAACCACGACGGACTTATAGTTGGTAATAACAAGGATATAACCGAAATTGTATAAAAACAAGTTTGGTTTCACGTCGGAAAGTTTAAATATGATTTTACGCAGGAGAATCTAAAGGAAATACTTGATAAATATCTTGCAAAAATACCCATAATTATTAAAACAATAGAACGAGAAGATCGGTCTGCATCCACAAAATACAAATGTTTCAAAGTCGGAGTAGCAGAAAAATATAAAGACCTTATTAATAATGCGAGTATATGGCCAGCAGGAATTTACATAAGTAAGTTTCGGTTTTTTCGGAAATCAGAAAATCAGTACCGACATGGAAAAATAAAATCAATCGAATGACAACATACAGCTGATAGTAATGCATCAGAACATACGAAGCATTATTAACAAAACTGACGAACTCGAAGTTATAACTGAAGAAGTGGACCCAAATATTATTTGTGTTACCGAAACTTGGTGTAAACCTGACAATGTTGATATTATCAATGTAAATGGATATAAACGAATAGATCATTTTACTAGAAGGAGCAAAGAACACGGAGGATCTATGATTTTAGCTAAAAATATAGAAAAATGCACTTCTCAAAATAAAATCAGCAGCTACAGCATAGAATCAGTAATAGAATGCAGCTCGTGTACACTTACAATTGGTGATATAAAAATTGGCATAGTGTCGATATACCGACCGCCAACGGGCAATTTAGATATATTTTTTAGTAAATTAACGGATATCTTAAATGAAATGGAAGAAATTTATGAACATATTTTGTATGTGGTGATCTCAATATTAACTTTTTGTCAAATACAAACGACAAACATATGTTAGTGGACATATTTAATTCATTTTCTCTGTGTAATAAAATCTCAGAACCTACTAGAGTTCAAAAGCTAGATATTGGGTGGTCTGAAACGCAGATTGATTATATAGTAGCAAACTTCGATTTTAAATGCATAAATATTAATTTTAATATATCAGACCATCATACTCAAGTTTTAAAAGCAAACATAACCACAAACAGTAAAAGAAAGACAGTGACAGCGAAAACAATAAAATGTAGAAAAAATAATCTGGATGAACTCAGATACAGATTATAACAAGTAAATTGGGATTTTATACATACAGACGATATAAATACGTCATTTAATCAATTTCATGAAGAATTTCGGTTCCATTTTAACATGTCGTGTCCACTAAGGGACGTAAAAATGAAGATGGCAAACAGGTCATGGATAAATGACGAGATTCGCGTATCCAGTATTAACTTAAAAAATATGCACTACGTCATGAAAAATACCAACCTAGAGAATCGAAGAACTGAATATAATCAGGCTAAAAAGGCTCACAAGTCGCTAATAAAAGATACGCGGAAACGATATTTCAGTAATATTATAAGTAGTGCGGAAAATAAGCAAAAATGTATATGGAGGGTAGTCAACGAGGAACTTTGTAGAAATAGAGACAATCACAAACCTATTAACATAAAAAATATTTATGGACATACTGTCAAAGATCCGCATGAAGTATCTGAATTATTTGGAGTATATTTCTCATCACTAACGAATAATAAACTGAAAAACCATTTTGGCACAAATATGTCACAAGTATGCACGACAATGCTAATAAATCCAAATTCGATATTTCTAGAACCCGCAACACCAAAAGAAGTACTACAGATAATTAATTAAACAATAAAAATAGTGCTGGTTCAGATGACATATCAGCGAAAGTTATCAAAGTCGTGGCAAAGGAAATATGCTATCCATTAAGCTATCTAATAAACTTTGCCATAAAAACAGGATCTTTCCCAGAAATGTTAAAAATATCGAAAAGGTTCCAATACATAAAAAAGGCCCTGTCGAAGATATAGACAACTACAGACCCGTTGCAATACTTAACACGTTTTCAAAAATCTTCGAAAAATCAATTGCAAAACGCCTATGAAACTTTATTAACAAATATAAGATATTAGGAGAAAACCAGCATGGATTTCGAGCGAAAAAGTCAACAGAAACAGCATCAACGGCCCTGGTAGAAGAAATTAGCAGGAACATCGACGCAGGAAAGTGCGTGGCCGGTTTGTTTTACGATTTTTCTCGTGCATTCGACACCATAAGTGCTGAATTTGTGCATCATAAACTGTACGCGCAGGGAATTCGAGGACAAGCGTTGAAATTAATTATATCGTTTTTATCGAACAGGCAGTTATATGTACAAGTAAAAAATGCCAAATCAAAGAAATATTATGTTGAAAAAGGAATTGTGCAAGGTTCCACCCTAGGTCCTTTAATTTTTGTCTTATTTATAAATGACCTAAGTACTCATATATCCCAAGGATGTGTAATCAATTTTGCTGATGACACTACAGTGATTGTTAAAGCATCTTCTCAAAATGAATTAGTTTCAAAAATAGATCTAACAAACAATGAAATTAAAGAATGGTGTTATTCTAACACAATGATGTTGAACACCGACAAAACGGTAGAAATATATTTCTACAATAGAAAGCCTCCATTGAATCACAACAACATAAATTCATGCACTAAATGGAGTCAGCAAATTGATTTTATATGTGCAAAGTTAGGATGTGCATATTATGCAATACTAAAATTAAAACAAATTTTGGACACGGATGCACTTTTAAATATATACTATTGTATGGCTTACCCTTATTTAGTATACAATATTCTTACTTGGGGAAACTCTAACGTCAATAATGTAAAAAGAGTATTCGTCCTTCAAAAAAGGTTGCTGAGATTAATTTATAATAAAAAACGTACGGAATCTTGTCGGGATATTTTTAAAAGCAAAAATATACTCACTCTTACAGACTTGTATATTTACAAGTGTGCTATATATGTAATCAAAACCAACATAAATTCTGTAAAAATGGGGATAACCATAACTATCAAACGAGGAATTCAGCCCACATAACCAGTAGAATACACACTAACAGTTTTTATGAAAAAACAGCCATGTATTCGTGTGCTAAAATTTATAATAAATTGCCTAATGCAATTAAAATGGCTAAAAATTTAAATAATTTTAAAATCAAATTAAAAAAATATCTATTAGAACAAAATTTTTACTTACTTTCGGAGTTTCTTGTATAATAATTTTAATATGTGACAACTATGTAATATATGTGCGTTTTTCCACTCCCATAGTAGTAAGTAGGCAATAACGCAATAGTTTGTTGATTAGTAACCATGGCATTATGATACATGCACGTAATGAAGAAAAAACTAGCACGTAATATATTACGTAACCATTATTATTACGAAACTCAAATCAAGTAGCCTAGACAAATGACTTTGACATTTATCGTTGTTGACATTGACGTTATTTTGGTTTAATTATTATTAATAATTCATTTATTCATTGTTAAAATGAGTGAAAGTCACTCCACAGAAGAAATTGTTGGAACTCCGCCAGAAATTAGGCAACTAGCAGAACATACCGCAGCGGATCTTATCCCGGAAAAATCCAAAGAGCGCTATGAAGTGGTTTACGGTAAATTCATGGATTAGCGTATGAATAGTGTTCAGTCTTTTTCGGAAAATGTGTTATTAGCCTTTTTGGGGAAATAAGTAAGAAATACAAACCTTCATCTCTTTGGGCCATGTATTCGATGCTGCGAAGTGTTTTAATAGCAAACATAACCTCAATATTGCAAAGTATTCCAAATTATAATGAATGGGAGTAGAAAAAGTATAATACACAACTCGAGTTGTAAGTCACTTACGTACTCGTGGAATTACTGCACTCGCCTAACGGCTCGTGCGCAACTTTTTGCACTCGTACGTAATATACGACTTACAACTCTCGTTATGTAATATACTATTACGTATGTACGTGTGTATTGTATAGTTGTATAACTATTTATTTAATATTTTACAAAAATTATTATAAGTTTAATTATATTGTAAACATATATATTTTATATTGTAAAATTTGACGTTCACATCCGCTATGTATCAAAGTGGCAATGTTGAATAAAATTGAATTGAATTGAATTGAATGAACGAATAACGAATTATGAACATTATTGTCTGGATTGGAAGAGTGACTGGTAAAGGAGGTATGGAAATAGTGTTACTAATATTAAATATTGTATGCCAATAAACGTATTTTTCATTAGATTGAGGTATTTATCAGAAGAGTTTCCTTATATTAATTTGTTATCCCATATTATAAAATTTATAGAGTACACATTTTTTTTATTGGTTATGCTTAAAATACTTCTCCGTCTTCATTTTATTTTAAATTATTTACTTTCTTTTATCTCTTACATGACCTGTTATTTTTTACGTTATGTTTATTATTATGTTATAGTATATTACTGCTCTTCAATTATCGATTTTTTTGGTTTTTCTTATATACTGGTAGAAAATGTTCGTTGTAAAGAGTTTTAAATTTTTTTTATTATTTCTTTCTATCAAGGTATTTTCTTCATATTACTATTCTACTATGTAAGCACACTTCACTTTCTGCTTTCTTGGTATGCTATTCTTGTTTTTTTATATTTCCTTTTAAATATGTTTCTCATTACAGTTTGAATTTCTTTTCTTTTTGATTTGTAGTTTTTTTTTTATTTTGTTTTAAATTTGTGATATTCTTCATATTTCTGAATAGAAACTACATATAGAACTTTCACTTTAATAGAATGTAGATGAAATTAAATATATAAATATAGTTGTTGATATCAAGGGGTATTAATTTCAAATTTAATTTCGTATTTTGTTGTTTAATTAGGTAAAGACATTTTAGTGGTCATGCATTGTTTAACTAAAATCTTAATTTCATGATATTTGTTTCGCAAAATAACTAATTAAAATACATATACATAAAACAAAATGTATAAATAATGTTTTAAAACGAAATACCTGGTAAACTGCAGGAAATGTTTCTGCTGCATTTCCTAAAGTTTCAACTCCTTGCCAATTGTATACTGTCTCCATTAAGATCAAAGTTCCTACAAGAAGAATTTAATATAATGATTAATCATTTTAATGATTGGAAGTTTTTTGCAAACAAAATTATTACTTATTCAATAACAGTTTAAATCTTGTTACCAACTAAAGATGTATTTTATTGTTTTAAAAACTTAAATTTTGATTATTAATACAACCATAAGCACATATACAGTGTGTCTTTTATATTGAAATTTTTAAAGTTTTCGAATTATATAAGTAGGTTAGAACTGTAGAAATCAATAGTTTTTTATGCTGTTCTTATACGTATTAAGTATTAAAGTAAAATCACTTTTTTATTTTTCAAACACTTTTATTTGTTGGAATTACACGCAACAATTGTTTTACCACATTGTGGCTTCTTTAGGCAAAGAAATGGTTAATATGCTGCTCTTATACTATTAATTTTAAAAGAGAGATCTTTACAGTTTTCCTTATTAGAACAGTGTGTAGTGCAATAAAGAATTAATCAGACAGATAGTTTCCATTAAAATACTTCCCGTATTTATCGTAAAATTAGAATATAAAAATTATAATACATAAAAAATTAATTTAGCTTGTATTATTAGATAACTATTAATATTTTTTATATTTTTTATTTAATCTTCTTACCTGTTATAGATTGATACACACAAACAAAAATTATTTTCAATCTAAGGTATTTATTTTTATTACAGGGATTCTGGCCGACCATATTTAAATAACTTAAGGATTTTTCAAGCAGCTCCTTCTCATCGACCGCATCCATTGTTTATTGGGTAATCTAAAACACTATTTAAATATAGGTATTTTTGATAAAAAAATTAAATACATAGATTAACTTTAAATTCGGATTAAGAGAAATTGTTATTTTATTATTCGTTGCAATATAAATAATAGTCCACAACTCAAAGAACTTTTTGAAAATTAAGATTTTCAATCACTAAGAATTAAAGCTTTATTAAATTATTTAAAATTTGAATTAAAATAAATAACTTCTCTAGTAACTCCTAATTTATACCAAAAATTTATTTTGATTTAAATAAGGATTTGATAAATAAACCTAATAAAATCCTGTATTAAAAATCCATAGCTCAATTTTGAATATTTTATTACATCAATAAAATAAATTAAATAAACAAATATGTTAATAGCACCAAATAAATTATTTATTTGGAAAACTCTTTCATTATTAAACTCAATCACCTATTTATTTACTATACTAATAAAACTGTGTCGTAAAGGTTGAAACTATAGTCGCTGAATAAATCTCTTGTATTACGAAGAAAGCATTCTGTTTAAATTTAAACAAAGTACAGTTTTATTTATCATTTGACAAAGTTCCTAGTAAAATTGTGTTTTTATTTCTATAAAAAAATATTAAAATTTACTGCATCACAAAAGATATTTAAGGAATGTTAATGTAAAATTACTTACGCGGAAAGCTAATATAAATTAAAATAATTTAGTTTTTGAATCGATTTAAAAAGCACTATTAGTACCGAGCTGGAAAAAATATATTATCTGCAACTCAGTAAGTCGATGCATCGACTAAGAATAATTTTATTTATTGCTAATTAGTGTAGGTGGATATCTGAAGAATTAATAATTAACTTAATTATACGTTTGGAATAAGTGAAAATACAAGAATCAATGTTGGATAATGTGTGGTTATTTTTTTCAATTATTTAAGAAATAATTACAAAGAAAAGTTATTATAAGTTAAATTCATGCTCATAAATATTTGAAAAATTGATTGATTTGTATATTTATTCAATAAATTATTCAAGCGAATATTTAAATAATTATATTATCTACTGCCTTTACTGCGCTAATTTAATTTTATGTTATTCTTAACTACTTAAAGTAACACTATTAATACAATAATAAATCAGAATATTTTTTTTTATAAATTTTAGTTTCTTTATAAACAAATGATATGAGACATAAAAAAGTTTAAAATTAGGAGAGACACAAACTAAATTAGCTAATTTTGTCATACGATTTAACGCATTGTTTTTAGAATAATTATTTCTATTAATGTTTTCACGGAAAATTATTTGAGATAATGTTTTCGTAGGAATTAAGAAATTCAAATATGCAAGTAAATCATGACAATTTATAATATAGTATTTACAAATTTATGAAGAATATATAAGTCAGTAAAGTGACGTCTCTCTTTCAAAGCACTCAGATTTAAAAATGATAACATAAGACAACGACTATAATTAATTATTCTAACTACAGTTATCCGTGATATATATAAAAATAAATTTAGTTTGAACCCATTCAATTTGATCAATTTTATTATTAACATAAGGTGTCTAAATACAAGATACATATTCTAATTGCGATCTCACTAATGATATATATATATATATATATATATATATATATATTGTATATATATATATATATATATATATATATATATATATATAAATAAATATTTTTGAGTGTAAATTGAAAACTGTTTCCCAAATCGAATAATAAAATAGTGTTTGCATTGCTTTACAACATATCGTATCAATAAGCTTGGAAAAATATAATGTTCGATCAAATATTACGCCTAAATCTTTAACATGAGGAATTGATAATAATTGTATATTATTAATTTCATAAATGTTTTCTAAGACCTGACATCGACCAAAAGAGACAGATACACATTTATTATAGTTAAAGTAAAGCTGGTTGTCACAACACCATTTTTAAATATCGTTCAAATCTTGTTGCAAGTAACTGCTATCAGTACTATTTTTTAATGTTCTAAAAATCTTAAGATCATCTGCAAACAGAGGAAATTTACAATTTTTAACATAAACATGAAGGTCATTTATAAACCATAAGAACAAAATGGGTACGATCCTTGAGGAATCAAGGATTACATTAGATACAAAATTATTTATTTTTACGTACTGAATTCTTTTACATAAATAACTGCCTAACCATTTTGTAATTTATTTACCAAAGCCCAAACATTCTAATTTATTAATTAAAATATTATTTGAAACACGATCGAAAGCTTTAGAGAAGTCCATGCATATCGTATCCACTTGGTAATTGAATTGTCCTTTCGAAGTTCTTCGCAGTCGAAGTTTATATCAGGTGCAGTATGTTGCAAGTGGTTTATTAGGTTTTCGGGTGTCGTTTCTGGATGCACTCTATATAAATACCCTTTTTTAATGGACTTTACAAAATTTGTAATAAAATAACGGTGGGTTTATGAATTTCTTGCATTTTTATAAATAGTTGTATATTTTCGGTTTGTACATTGGCGATTTCATTTCACAGTCTTTTTTTTGAGAAATTTTTTAATCATCTGGCGATTAGTGTCTGGCGCGTTCGATTCAAACAATTAATTATCTAATTATTATTTTTAGCACTTAACTAATTTTCTCCACTTTTCCAGACTTTTTTTATGTTCCTATTTCTTGCACTTGCCTTATATTAAATAATTTAATTCTGCTAATGTTTTGTTATGTTATTGTAATTCCTCCATTTTCTTTTTATTTCTTTCAAAATGTTTTTGTTCGAAAGAAATATCTAAGATATAACTCATCACTAATTAATTATATCTTAGATGTGTTTAATAAACTGCTTCTTTCTTTCCTTATGGGTCTAGTATTAACTTACTGCAAAATCTCATTAGGAATCCTCTTTCTATTGGGCATGCATTCATGAATATTTGGTGCACTTGCTAGGAAAATCAACACCTATAACACTATTGTATCCTTCACACTCTATTTTCTAATGTTTAGAAATATATTGCTTCGCGAAACACAAAAACAAACATAAAGTCGCATTACGTTTTCATTACTTTCCAATGTTTTCCGTTATTCTTGATATCGAAGCACCCTTCTACGTTCTTCATACTCTTATAAGTGAAACATGGTTTTTATTTTATTCTTTTTTCCAACACTGGTACTTTTAAAACTAAACAAATGAAGTAGCTTTGAAAGATGACATATGGAAGGCGTATAAATTGATAGCAAGATTAAATGCGAAAGAACACAATTTATCGATATATGTTTTCCATTAAAACTTAGCCTAATTACCTAATCACATAATTTAAAAAAATTAAGACTATAGCTTGTCACTGTCAAAACAATATTATTACTAATGTTTCATTTAATTAAATTAATCTTCACGTAACTCAAAACAAAATACAATATTGTTATTATTATAATATGAGTTACCATATAGTTTTAGTTGTTTGAAATCTATCCGTCGTAAACTTTGTAAATTTTAACCGGGTCTTCAAGCCCAAATATGTTGCTGCTTAATATTTTCTGAACATGACGGCAGTTATGCAGTAACATCTTTTACATTTATGTGGATCCATAAAAAAAGCTAAATTTTGTCTAAAAATTAATGATTAATATTAAGTAAATATTCTTCAATACTAAAGTATAAGCTGTTGAAAATGTATTAATTCGTGAGGTTGGGTGAGAGCAAAAAGCCCGTAGACAGCAAAATTCGTGGACTGTATATTTACAAAAGAGAGATTTGCTCCCCGGAGCAAGTTAAACATAAATAAACGAACCATTGCGCGGTATCGATACTACACAATATTAATAACCGATCAACTAATTGGGCGGTAAAGGCACTATCTTATTGATAGGCCGCAAAACTTCACCCGTAGGTGTCTTAATCTTCGCTACTCTCGCAATCCCGTCGGCGCTCGGAAGTAAACGCAAAATTCGTCCCTTCGGTCACTGCGTAGGTGGCATTCCAGGAGAAAACCAAAAAAACAAGATCGCCGAACGTATGTGGAGGATTCGACACCCATTTAGAGCGAAACAATTGAGTATGGAGATATCTTGACACCACCTCTTCCGAAATGACTGAATAAGTCTTGTCATTTGCCAAAGATTTAAAGTATTTTTGTTAAGATTTGTATTCAGGACGGGATAAGATAGGTTCACCTATAAGAAAATAACCGGGTGTTAAGTAATCAAATTCGTCGTCAGGCGAAGCTGAAAAATGATACAAAGGGCGTGAATTCAAAATTCCTTCAATTCGGGTGATTACAGTGATAAATTCCTCTAACGTCACGACTTGACTACCTACAACGCGTCGAAAAGAAAATGGTGCCTGAAAGACTTTACCCCGGCTTCCCAAATGCCACCGAAATTTGGAGCATACGGGGGTAAAAAAGTCCATTCAATATTTCGTGAAGCGAGATAATTTAATATTTCTTCGTTAAAATCGTCCAACATCAGTGAAATCTCCGTGATTTCTCGAGCTGTTCCTCTGAAGTTTCGTCCCTGGTTCGAATAGATATGATTATGTAAACCATGCCGTCCCAGGCAGGTGGTTGACGTGCACAGCCATTTGGGAGTAGCGACGCCACCTACCCGAGCCGTTCACTGCACTCACACACACACACACACACCAACGATTTAGACCGACATCCTACACCCAGTGAAGTAATGCCAGACGGCGGTTCCGCGGGATGGCAGGGCGACTTGAGGAGATGATTTTTAGTGGGTATACCTGTTCTGTAGAGTCCCGCACTCCGTCTATAAAAGATTTTTCACCTCCTAGCCACAAAAAAAAGGTAAACCACGTTGAGACCGCAGGGATCAAGAAATGGCGACAGGTTTCTGCATCTTTTGGAACACAAGTATCTGCGACTGTGTGAGCCGTGCTGCAATAAGGCGACATGATATTCTTGTCCTGTTAGAGGCCCTAAAAGAAGATTTTTAATCAAGTTTTCTTGCTCTGGCATTGTGAGTGAAACGAAGAGTAACGACAAGTAATAAATTCAATCAAGAAGAGCTTAGAAACAATCGACAACAAATTGGAGAGAATTGAAGTTTCCTTCACATCTGGGGGATTTTATTGATGTCAACTTCTGATGTTGGTAAATCTGCAATCCACTAATTCTGACGGCAAAAATCCTCGACTCGCAGGGTCAACAGGGTTTTCTGTACCTGGCACATGTCTCCATTGAGCCTCGAAGGAATATTCATGAATTTGAGCCACTCTGTTTGCGGCGAAAGTTTTTAACAAATAAGAAGGTGAATTATTCTATGTGAGCGTTGTCGTAGAATATGTAAAACAAATTGGTGTATCCATTCGAAGAGCATTAAACGAAGGCTTGATTTCGCGAAGAAGTTTTGACAGTTACCACTTAGTTCCAGCCATGGAATTGTCCAAGTCTTGAGCGGCGCCATACAAGTTTTGGCAACCAACCAAATAATGGTAATTGAAATAGAAAGTTCAACACGAAGATAGATGACAGAAGCCATTCCGTGTGTATTAGCATCTGAGAAACCGAAGACAAGCATTCAAAAAAGAGGGGACGAAAATACGGATATATTTTCCAACAATGAAAGTTCCTGCAAAATGCGATTCTATTTGTTGACAATTGTTTAGGAACAAAACAATAGGGAGGAGATAACCATTTACATCATAAGTTCGAGCAATGGGAGATAAAATGTCTCTTTTTGAGGGTGGTTCGCTCGAAGCATTGATGACGTAGAGGAAAACGTCATTTCTAGGATTCCAAGAAATATGTTTAATGCTTGAAGCCATTACTTTGTGATACATCTTGAATCAGGAACTTTAAATGAAAATACACTTCGTTGATATCACACACAGGAATTATTCTAAAACTATAGTCACGTAATAAATCCTGTGTGTGATATCAACTAAGTGTATTTTCATTTAAAGTTCCTGATGCCAAGAAATTCCTAGAACTTTCAAAGATGAAGAAGAGTCGGGTAATTTTTGTATAAAATTAACACCAACATCAACTATCGATTGATGAGAGCTGACCCATTTACATAACTGAAATCCACCTACATGTAAAAGATTAATTAGCTGATTACGAAGTTCAAGTGCACAGAAAGGCTTCAGCTGCTAAAGGGAAATTTGATCCTTCATCCTCAAGTAATTGTATGATAGTACATTGAGCTAAATATGGACTACTTGTAGATCCAAAAATAACGCGCGTGTGTTCCCATTCGAGTACAGGTTCTTCTGGTGAAAATCTCCAAAAAAATGTGTTGATATTTGCAGTTATCTGGATGCAAGGAAATGGCTGGAAATATCTAACGAATGTCGCAAGTAAGAGCAATTTGCAGGTTTTAAAAACGAGTGATAACTTTCCCAATATCAGCTTGAAGTTTCGGTCCACTTAAAAGGGTGTCGTTGAAGCTAATCCCGCGAGGATTAAAGACAACTCCAACTAAAGTACCTGAAAAAATTTCTTGACACCGTGTTGTGTCAGGATATACAAAGAAGGGCTAGCGACAAGAACTAGTTGTCCTTGATCGATGTAATCGCATACACTTTTTGAAATTCCGGATCCCTTTTGAATCGATTCTCCAATTTATGAAATCTATTAAGTGCTTGTTTTCTATTAGAACCAAAAACAGTGCGAATTCCCTCCTTGAAAAGAAGACGAGTTTCATAACGACCACACTCAATCCTTGTGATAGTTTTACGGAAATAATGTTCACAAATTTCATCTTCCAGAGAAATATGAGCAAGCGAAGGGATTTCTTAAAATTCCCAAAAGTAGCGTAAATTATCCAAGAGTGGTGAGAATTGCGCTGGGCGTGCCCTTGATATGTGCATGGTTCGCTTCCACGCCTAACAAAATGTCGATGGGTGCGGTTTCATCGAAGTTTATATCAGGTAACTTTAAAGTCGGATGAACTTTGAATTTGAGCTTGAGCTATACTTAAAATAGCAAAATAATTTCGACAAAGTGATTTTGCAAAAGAAACGGATGCAGTAGTGATGTCAGGTATAGGGTGCGCCAGAGAAACTTACTTACTTTCAAATGAAAGTTCAATAAAAACAAAAGTACTTCAGTTATTCTTTTAATTCTTTTTTATTTGAGAATACAATATCCCAAGTATTTTTTCATACAGTTTTGAAAATTACATCGGTTAAATGGCGACCCCATTGTGCATGCACTGATTAAGTCGATTTTTGAAGTTCATCTCCACTCATTGCAGCATATCAATCGGTATGTTGGAAATGGCGTGGCGAATGTTATTCTTGAGGTGAGCTATGGTCCGTGGTCGATCGACATAAACCAGGGATTTGAAATAACCCCATAAATAAAAATCGCATGGAGCCAAATCTGGAGAGTGTGCCGGTCATGGGAGATCGCCTCTGAGAGAGATGAGGCGGTCGGGGAAATGTTGTCGCAACAAATCCATTGAGCCTCGTGCTGTGTGTGCTGTGGCTCCATCTTGCTGAAACCACACGTCTCTAACGTTCATTTCTTCGAAGCTTGGAAGAAAAAAATGCCTCGATCATGTTCCTGTAACGAGCTGCATTCACGGTAACTGCGTGTTCGTTTACTTAAAAAAAAGGACCAATTATTCCCATTACCGATATCGTACACCAGGCAGTAACTCGTTCACAATGAAGTGGCTTCTGGTGAAGTTCACGCGGATTTCACCACTCCAGTAACGCATGTTTTGCTTGTTGACGGAGCCGGAAATGTGAAAGTGAGCCTCATCACTTGAAAAACGTCCGTGTCTTGAGGCAGGTTGTCAAGCAGCACTTCACATGCATTTTAACGGGCAACAAAATCGCGTTCAGTTAATTCTTGCACAACAATCAATTTATAGGGATGAAGTTAAAGGTCTTCATGGAGAATTTGTGGTGCCAGAAATTACCAGAGCAGCTGCATGTTTGCGAGCCGAACGCCGGGGAGAACGCAGAATTGACTGCCTCACTCTTTCGACATTTTCCGGAGTTCTGGTGGTCCGTTGATGTCCATTTCTGGGTTTAGCGACACTTCCACACTCCTAAAATGAGTGCACCCCCGACAGAATCGAATTACGGCCAGGAACGAGTCTGTGAGGAGGAATTACAAAGCGAGCGCGGAAGGCACGTTGCGTACCAACAAGTGAGCGACCGTTAGAAAAGAAGCTCTCGACGGTGAACGCCCGCTGCTCAGAGCATGATGCCAACTGACTAGAGGGGGAAACAAACTTGGGACTTCCCCCTCCAGATGCGCCGCCCTACCACTTCTCTACCCGCCCAACTCACCGCTCGGGAGTTTTTTCAAATAAGTTTCTCTGGCGCATCCTGTATATTCAATGTACTGGGTTCCGCTGCAATTGAAGTGTCTTCTTCATTTCGCTGAGAAGAAGGTCTGAAATGCAGGAGAGTATTATGATGTTTATTTCCACACGTCTGACAGCTACGATTCGATATTTGAAAGGTAGAAAGCGAGAAAATACATACCCCTTATTAATTTGTGATCAAAGTCCACAAACACTAGCGAATTGTGTATTTTGAGTTTCTTGTACAGCCATGTACACTCGTCGACATTCAGAACTTTCAGCAGAAATGGTAGGTTTATACCTATTTGTGACAGGAGGATTGTTTACAACAAGATCCGAAACCTTACATTGTTCACAAAGAAAGAAGAAGGACCAATTTATGTGTGAGCAGAAAGCCCGCAAACAGTAAAATTCGTGGACTGTATATTTTTTAATTTAATTTGCGGCGCTGAGTGGTAAATACGACGAGGTAGAAGGGAAATGAGAAAAGTAAAACTCACGGTTAGTCTAAAGATGCACTACAATTCGTGGGTTCCCTGGAGTGATACACAATACAAGGGTCGCCGGCAATACGAAACGTTGGCGCTTCTTCTCCGTCTTGTGAGTTGTTTGGGATAGGGGTATAAAAGCGGACAGGCGCGGTATCATTTATTTCACGCATGTACCACTCATTATTCGCGCATCTTTTCACGATTTAACCGATCATGCTGTTATTTATTAAAAATAATTCATCTTCTCTTGTTAACCAATTAAGTAATATTCCTAACATTTATAGGTTTCAGAAAACTTTTATTGATGGAACAGTTCAAGTGAAGTTTGTATATTCTATAACGCAATTATTGGGTTTTATTAAACTACACAAAGAAAATAGTCTCATACGACCATTGGTTTCCTATGTAAAGGTCCTTTGTACAAAAACAGCCAAAACACACAATAAACTCATTAATGAATATTCTCATTAAAAATTGCAAAAATTTAAAAATAGGAAAATTATAAAAACATTAATCGAAACCAATAATATTTTAGGCATTTAAATCAAAATTAGTAAATATCCTAATATGAATTGATTGATCTAATATGAACTGATTGATTAATAATTAAATCCTAATATTAGAGCTGAACGTAGCTTTTTCCGAAATTATGAAAAAGCATTAGTAACAAAAGGATGTCGTTGTATTCTAAGCACCTTCTGGCCGAAGGGCATTCCTTCAACGAAGAGTTAAAAATTATAAAATTATAAATATGGAACTTAAACTTCTTTAAAAGTCTTAAAATAAACAAAAGCCTTAATAATAAGTTTAATTTAAAAAATAAAACTTGCCCCATCCACTTCCTACCTCCCTAATTCATATGGGTGACCGTGACCGTGACTGTGACACCGGCTGTGCTCCATATTTTTGTTAATTTTCAGTGGGAAAAACACACTCAAATTTACTCTTTTTCGGTAAGCTATTTAACTAATTAATCCTAAATATACGTGTAGAATTTCAAGATAATTTGGTAATTTGCAACCCTGTAATTTTAGTCGTAAATATTTTTACATTGAAATTCAATATTCACGTTACTATAGTTATCTACCTCTCGATTCCTTTTTTTCCGCGGCATTCGTGTCTGTGAATTTATTACTCACCGCGATAGGCCCCGCTGGTGTGAAGCATTGTATCCCTGTCTTGCACCTTGTCACCCTGTGTCTTTCCTTGTATTTCTTTTAAACGGATTATTATTTTAATTTATTCTAATTTCATCTACACTTACCGGGCGGTTTTGTTATTATTAGCTATTTACCTTATATTTATTTCCACTTATTCTGAACTTGTAATAAGGCGCCCGAATTAAACTTTCAGTATGGTTTATAAATGTGGAATCTGTTACCAAGGGGTTACTCCAAATACGCCATTTATTAAATGCAATGGTAAATGCAAAAAGTCTATACATGTTCGTTGTACGGGTATAAATGATATTGAAATCACTTTTGTAAACAATTCAAAAACGAATTGGATTTGTCGCAAATGCGTCGATCCACCCCTGGACTCCAAGAACGAATCGATTACCCATGAAAGTTTAAATAAAGTACTGACTGACAAATTTAACGAATTCAAAAATTAAATGAGATCGGTTATCATGTTAGATTCTAGAATTGAGAAATTGGAAATTTACCATCGTTCTATTGACTCAAATGGACTAGAGTGTAAACACGCCGCTTCCTCTAATGAAGATTATTTTTTAAATATCGTTGCTGAAATGGATGATAGAAGAAGAAGAATGTGTAATGTACTACTATTTAGTTTGCCTGACTCCACTTCCTCAAACGTCGAAATGCAGATTAAAGAAGACCTTGCAACCGTTGATAAAATCCTTTCACACCGTGGATTGAACGTCAAACCAGTGAAAGTGTTAAGATTAGGTAGAAGTCTTACAAACACCAGTCCAAGACCACTTAAAATTATTTTGCCTAGTGAATCTGATGCAAAAGATATTCTTAGGAGTAATGCTCAGGATCCTACGTCCAAACATCAATTTAGAGCGGATCGAACCAAGATGCAGATGGAATATTATAAAAAAGTGAAAAGTAATCTTATTGAACGAATTTCAAATGGAGAGACTAACTTAGCTTAAAAATTTAATAACGATGTACCTTTTATTGCAAAGCTGAAACCATCCGCGCCTTCCGGGAGCACAAGTAGTAATGTTGATGGCGTTCCAAAAAAACTGTTAATTTATTATCAGAATGTTGGAGGTATTCGTACTAAATTAAAGGAATTCACCATTAATATCAATAATTGTATATATGACATTATAATTTTAACGGAAACTTGGTTGTACAGGGAATTTTTGAACAGTTAATTATTAATACCGAATTATAACGTTTTTCGTGTCGACAGATCATCAAGTAATTCAATAAGAGGCGGTGGTATCCTCTTAGCAGTTAAACAATGTTTTAAATCTTCATTAGTTACGACCGACGAAAACATTCCCCCTAATTCGTTAACGTCTAAATATGAAAATCATTGTAATGTTGTCGAATATATAACGATTATGTAAATCATACATTTTTAATTTGTGGTGACTTCAATTTAAATAATGTTTCTTGGTCTAATACTGGATATGTGCAACAATTTTCCTTGTCAAAGGCTGATGCTGTTATTAACTCTTATAATTTTCTAAATTTAAGTCAAATGAACTTTATACCTAATTCGAGAGGAATCTTCCTCGACCCATGTTTTACGAATTGCGCTAATTTGTCTGTCTCCTTAGTAGATGATATCTTACTTAATACTTGTCGCCATCACTCCGCATATATGTTGTCCCTTCCTTTTAACTCGTTTACTGATACTCTAGATAGATATAAAAGAGTATACTTATTTAAGCATGCTAATTATTTAGGCCTTAATGATTATTTTCTTCAAGTTAATTGGGAAAATAACTATTTCTGACGTGAATGTGGCCGTTGATAATTTCTACAATGTCTTGTATACTGCTATGGACTTATTTATCCCGACAACAGTCTTAAGAAAAAAACATTCCACATTTCCTGCATGGTTTAATGCTGAACTAATTAATTTAACCCGTAAGAAGAAATTTGCCCATAATAATTAAATCTACTAAGCTTTATAATAATTATATAAGAAAGATTGAATCAGATATTTTGGCTAATCCTCGCTCCTTCTGGAAATTTGCAAAAGAATCCCGAAAGGAGACTGGTTTTCCCAAACACATTTTGTATCAAGATAAAGTTGGTGATGATGGGCTGGAGATCGTAGATTTATTCGTTGATTTTTTTTCTACAGTATACACGAACGACTCCTTAACTGCTGTGTCTAATATATCTATTTCTGGCACTCATCAAGTCCTCGATTTAAGTTTATCTATCTCCATTGCCGATCTTTTCAATCAAATCTTAGCCTTGAAGAATACGTATTGAACTGGACCTGATGGTGTACCAACAAATTTGCTGATCAATTGTGTTTATTCATTATGCCGACCGATTCACATTTTATTTACAAGATCCCTAAGCTGTGGAACTTTCCCGGATAAATGGAAATCATGCTTTCTGCGCCCTATTTTTAAAAAGGGTAATCGCGTTATTGCTGAGAATTACCGCGGAATTTCCTTACGATTCCAAAACTTCTCGACAAAATGGGAAGTGATTATATAGCTTGGATTTCCCGTCCAGTTATATCCGATATTAACATGGCTTTCAGAAATGCATATCAACCACCTCGAATCTCCTTGAATTCAACAGTTCCTGTCAAATGCCTTGGAAGAGCACAAAGAGGTAGATGCTATCTACACCGACTTTTCCAAAGCATTTGACAGAGTTGACCATACTATTCTACTACACAAGTTAAAATTGCTAGGCCTCAATGACGCTACGTTATCTTGGTTAAAGTCTTTTCTTTCAAATCGGACTCAGCAAGTTAAAATTAATAACTTTTTATCATCCTCTATTTCAGTCACTTCAGGTGTGCCACAGGGCACACATAATGGTCCAGTTTTATTCTTACTTTTCATCAATGACCTTGTTGATGTTGTGAAATTTGGGAAATGTTTAATGTATGCTGATGATCTGAAAATATATCAAGTGGTGCAAACTAAAAGCGATTGTAACAGATTACAAATTGATTTAGATAGTGTTAATAACTGGTGCCAGGCTAATCGTCTATATTTAAATATTGATAAGTGTAGTGTGATTTCTTTCTATAAATCGAAATACTGTACTCAATTTGATTATATGTTGGACTCCATTCCTTTGTCTAGGACTAACACAATCAAAGATCTTGGTATTTTATTTGATAGCGCCTTAACCTTCAGAAATCACATTATTTCTATATGTGACAAAGCTAGGAAAGTATGGGGTTTTGTGTGGCATCTGTCAAAGGAACTGAGTCCAATATGCCTTAAAATATTATATTGTTCACTTGTTCGTTGCCACCTCGAGTATGCTTCTCCAATTTGGTCACCGTATTTACAAACGGATATTAATAGAATTGAGAGCGTGCAGAAAAAATTCTTACGATCAATTGAATTCAAAAATGGCATGGAACATATACAAGGTTAATATTCATCGGTGATGGCCCTGTTGAAGATGCATACTCTGGAGACACGCAAATCAATTTCCGATCTATGCACACTTCACTGTTTATTAAATTCAAATATTAGATCTTCTTCCTTATTGTCTACTATTAGTTTATTTCCCTCAAATTTTTCAACCGCTTTAAGGAGTAAGACTTTATTTTTTATTAACAAGTATAACACAAACTACTCGTATTAACACTATTAGTCGTATGCTTAGATTGGCAAATGATCTAAACATTCATTCCTGGTTTAATTTGTTTAATGGTTCAGGTCACCAATTTAGAAGGACACTTAAGTCTAATTTATAATATTTTAATTAATATTATCTCATATAATATTTAATTTTCACTCTAATTTAATGATATTCATTTTATTTTAGTTGTGCTTATTTTAAATCATTATGTTACCTTATTTAGTTTAAGTTAATTTAAGTATGTATTACGTTGTGTATTATTGTAAAAGGGACTTCCCGTATGTAAATAAATAAATAAAATAAAATAAATAAATAAATAATTACTGATTACATCATGTATTCACATGAAGCTGAAACACAGTCTAAACAAAAAAAAGATTTTTGAAAATTATAAAAGTGTTTTAATTTTAACGTTTAAAGTGTAAAAAAGAAAAGATATCGAATGTAAGGATTACCATGATCAAATAATCCTTAATAAGACTTAATTTTGTATCAAAAATCAGATTCAAATTTCTAGTTGAGTCGAATTTTATAATAAAATAACTTTTTAATTTGGCATGGTTAACATTTTTACATAGAAGTCTAATCTTAACGTTTTATTAAAATTGTGATTAAGATACAAAAATTTTAGAATTATTTTGTCTTCGAATAATTTTTACTTTTTACTTTGACTTTGAAAACCATTTTAGGTATAAATCTAATCTTAACTTTTTATTGAAATTATGATTATAATTTCAAAATGAGTCATCAGATATCATTCTAATTCTCATTGAATTTCATAATTCAGTAACTTTTGTCTTTAACCCTGAAATCTCTTTTATTTAGAAATCTGTTGATAATCAATTATCTTTGCTCAATTACTTTTTATTTATATATGAAAGAGAGTATATGTTAAAAGATTGCGGCCTTGCAATCTATATTTTGGTGTTGCCAAAGATGTTAATTTCTTCTGATCGTGACGACCACATTCGTATTACATTAATATGAATGCATAAAAAGAAGTTGAGTTTTAATAGTTACATGCTCTAAAAAAGTATCTCTAATCATAGTTGAAGGGCTTTACCTTAACCTAAAAACTAACAAATTATTTAAAAATAAGAAAACATTTCGTAAATATTCAACAATGAGTCTTACTAAGCCTACAAAACAAATCACATTATACTGTCGATTAATACAAACATAAAATTCACAACCATAAACATTTACAAGAAAACTTAGTTGATAACCTTGCTGTGATTGACTATTCTATATTTTATATAAATTCTTTAGTAATTTAAAGTTATATAATTTATTGACGCCTTCAGAGCATTTCTAGAAACTACATTCAAGAGAAATATGTTTGCTTAAATGGAAGAAAATCAATTAATACTGTCGTAAACCCCGAAATTCATTCAAGAACAAACTTAACACTCCTAACCTAATATCTAAATATTGGTAATGTATTTTAATATATTAAAATTACTTTCTCATTTCTGTGTTTTATGTAGCAAATAAATTAACATATTTATATTAAATATTTCACGTTGTAATTTTCGTTCGTTTCCAGCAGTTTCATTGCGGGATAGGTGAGTGCGAATTGAAATCCATTGATTTTCCCGTGGCTGTCGAAACTGTTTTCCGTCGAACAAATATACCTGCGAGTGTGAGATAAGGGATGCCAACGCCCTCGACCACCCTCCGAACACCCTATTGCACGTTATACACATGAACGAGCTTATTATTCCAATACAACCAGCGCTAAAATTAATAAATCCCCTAAGAGTTCCAAGTCACGTGCAACACGCGCAATAAAAATGACTAAAATTCAACTAGTAAAAATCGATATATCGTTTATAAATTGATAATCGTTTTAAATTTTAGTATCGCATTCATTCTGAAGCAATAACTCGATGGAAGCTAGAAATCTTGACATATATGGTTTAAAAAATTAAGCAGAGTAATTACAAGGATTGCCTTTTATATTTCGGAAATAGGGAACAAAAATAGAAAGTAACCATCGTACTGAAAGTCAATACACTTTTGCACACGAGCGATCCAATTTTCAAAGCACAATTCCACTCCAATTAAACATTTGACCTTGTAATTTATTTTTGATAAGTGGGAATCAAGCCATTGTGTGCTAAATCAGGACTTTACTGAGGATAAATCATCAATTCGACTTTTTCAGTTTTCAAAAAGTCGATGTATGAGATTTTATTTTCTTGGACAATGATCCATCCTCTGTTATTTTTCATAAGCCTTGTAATAAATAAATGATTATGTACCCTTCAGAATAAACCATCTGACATTACACTAATAGTGCATATACCAAATATCCGGTTTACTTAAAAAAAAAAAAAAAACAAGTAATCATTTGGTTCGTGCTCGAACAACTTTTGTTGGATTTTGATAATTGTGAAACACATATAAAGTCTTCTGTTCATACGCATATATCCATGATTTATTTGAAGTACTTTAATCCTATTTCTTGAGCATTTTTTTTTCGACCAATCGATACGGACCATTTTTGAAAATAATTTTGATTATGTGAAATCCAGCGCGTATATTCTTTGGATAGTCAAATCTTCACGGGGCATTGTTTGTAATGCCTAAGGATGTCTCAATCTCATGATTATATAGTAGGTTTTTATCGAATTAAAGTTATCGATGTACTGTTGTTGAGATAAACCATCTTGCATTTCTTTCCTTCTCAAATGTTGCATGGTCATTAAAACATTCTAATTAACACAACTGACAAAAACCCAAATTTTACGCTAAGAACAACGGTAGTCAGACAGCACCTGGAGGATCCATTCAGGAGATAAATAAATAAATAAACGCAATCCATATGTTTATAATTAAAACCATGATTCAGCTCAGTACAATAAATTAACAATAGCTTTATTAATATAATAGATAATAGATACAATAATATAATGTACTATCTTACAAAAATCACAACCATCACGAATCACGCGTTCGCTTGTATCGAAATATCACTGAAACGCAAACAGCATCACTAAAACCGGCACGGCCAAGACACAGACGGCGTAGAGGGTTGTTCGCGGTTCACAAATCGACACCACCACGTACTCCTGGTTCCAGAGGTCTTCGTCTTCTTTTATCGGTAGTTCCATCACCAGCTTTTCATCGGAGAAGAACTTCAGGTCCACGGAACACTGTTCGGTGCTGTTCTCACACTGGGCTATCGGGTTGGTCACGTTGTAGACGGTCTTCTCGATGTGGAAATTGACTCTGATGTAGTTCTTCTGCACCTCGTTCTCCGAATTGAAGACGAAGAAATAATAGCCATTTGTTGGAACTCTGAATTATACAAAGAAAGCATATGACTTTATAACCGTATAATATTAAAACTAGTTTTGTCAAAAGAAAAACTATTTCTCTCATGCATCAAATTTGAATTTTTGCTGTGAAATCGATAGTATCATTAGGGTACTTAAAAATAATTTGGCTATTATCTTATTTCATCCAATTTTTTTCTTGAAAAATACGCAAGATAACTGTACTTAATTTTTATTAATCTATTTGATAAAACACCTTTTAATCAGTATTTAATTATTCTTATCTTGATTTTGAATCTGATATCTTATTTCGCTCTGTTTTACTTAAAAAATTAACCATCGAGATAAAAAAAAGTCCTGGCTGTAAGAGTTATTATCAAATATTTTGTTAATTTTGTAAGCAGGGGAAGCGAAAAAATAAATATTAAGACTAAAACTATTTAAGTTTCCTTAACTTTTTCTTTGCCCATCTATCTTGCGTACTTACTTGTATGTGATTCTGTTTGCTAAATAGGCAGATTCAACATCTGAATCTGATAGTTCCCTCTTGCACTGGGTATGAGGAGTCAGTGGAAGATTCAAAATAAGTCCTGCACAATTGAGTAAAGCTTCTTCAGACGAGCTGAACGACGACCAAAATTCACTGTTACTCTTATCATTCAGTGTCGTCTCGTTGATAGTAGCGTGATGGTCTGCTATTCCATCTGGTATAAATCCCTATACAAAAATAAATATATTATAAACATCAATGTTTCAATCTAATAAGGAAATTGTTGCTTTTAAACGAAATTAGCTGAATATTACTTATATTGACGTAATCCAATTATACAATTATAATACCTAATATACCTAATGATTTATTAACATCTACAATATATCTTAAATCAAAATTAAATCAAAAGATTCATAAGCATCCTTAGATATTCTTTGTAAATAATAAATTATAGTTTTAAATATAGAGGAATTAAAGACTGACCTCTTCGCGTCCAAAATTATTTTCCTCATCGTTCGCATTAAAACCCCTAGCGGTTTCCAAAATCAACTCCCTCTTCCTCCTCCTAGCCCTGTCTATGTTATCATCAAACTTCACATTGGTAATTACTCGGCTACGTCCTTTAATATTAACCACGTGTTCAGTCGTTCCCTCAGTTTTGACCTCAGTTTTGTTCTTAAGCTTATTATTCAGTCTTTCCAAAATCGCCTCACTGCGATTGCCTAAGCTATGTAACTTGCTTAACACCTCCGATAGAATTTCTTCCGAAGTTGTGGTGTTACTATTACTTTTACCTATAATATCCTGAATCTTTATATTATCCTTTTCACCCTTTCCAATCGTGGAATTTCTGTGCATGTGCACGTGCGGCTTCTTCGTGGTCGAGCCTTGCTGTTTTTTGCCAGCTTTAACGTTAAGAAGTTCTAGAATCCGCTTGAGGGCTTTCGAGTCCGTTATGTCTGTGGTGTCGAGTTCTTCGTCTTCCAAGGTGAAGTTCTGATTATCTTTGATTTTGTGCTTGGGATGGTGGAAGAGAACGTCTTCGCGATGACGCTTCATTAATTCCGGATCGTTTGAGGGCGCGTCGTCATTTTCGTCGATCGGAGGCGTTGAATTTGTGGATTTATATGAGCCTTCGCGTATGGCTTCTAGAAGCTCGTCTAATTCTTCGGACGAGTTATCTCCAATGTAAGCGCATTCGTGGAGGTGTTTGTGTCCTCTTATTACTATTAAGGAAGCACCTGGCCATCTAAAATATAAAAATAATTTAATATATGCATGACCAATTATATGTATATTTAGTCTATCTTAATTAACCACATATATTTATTTGTTTATTGTTTGCTTTGTTTCTCTTCTTAGATTTAGAAAGGTGGTGGATAAGGCAATTAATTGTTAAATATTCATATATATCTTTAAAAATACCCATACTACTACATATTGTATTTTAGTCTTGTGTGAAACAATATACTTCACTTTGAGATTATTTATAATATAAAATTCGTTTTTAATTTTTATATTGTATCTAATGTTTTATATTCAATAGAAGAATCGTATTTTAACTATTAAAAACTTTAATTTCTTATAAAATATTATTATAAGATAATTATCCTTATGAGAAAACACTTAACTTTACAGAAATTATTTAATTAGGTTTATAGTAGTTCTCGTGGATTTCTGATGTATTAAAAAAGTAATATCTCTACTTTATCCAACAAACTAATTGGTCCATATGTGGTTATAATAAAATCTACTTTAAAATACCATAATCCTTGTTTACATTAATAATTAACACTGGTTATCATAATTATAGCACATTTGGCGATAAAGATAACGAGAGCGCGTGGCCTTATCTATTGTCTGGACTGCCTAGTTAGTAATAATATTGCAAACATGCCTTTTCCGTTTATCTCTCGTCTGGAATTTTCTGAAAATTTTAATTTGTGCTTATTACGTGTTCACTATCTTTCGGGCGGTTTTATCTTTCACTACTTATAGACCGTGAATTAGGATCTTAAAATTATACAACTTTAATACTTTAAAACAAAAAAAATTAAAAAAATATAGGCCGCTAATTACATTAATTACTTACTGTCCTGGAATTTATATTTATTTTGTTTGAGCAAACATTAGGATTGTTTCTTGTAATATAGAAATAGATTTTTATTTTAAATTAAAACATCTTATAAAGACTGTGAAAATACTAATCACCTGTATTCCTTGCCAACCTTTCTAAAATGTTCATTGCAAAAGAAACCAATCGTCGAAGTTCAATAATTTAATATAATATTATGAATTACCAAGTAGTAATGGTCGCAACCATCATTATGATATAATTTTGTTTAAAACCACTCTGATTTCTGTTATTACAATGCTATCAAACATTGATATTTATAGGTTTGAAGTACGGTTCTATACAGTTCTTACAATACGGTAAATTTACTTAGTCTAAATTGTTTCATAATTTATTTTTACACGTTTATACAACTTCTCTAACAAGCTTCGATCACACGATTCGCAAATTAAGTTAATTGGCATTATCGTTAAATTATGTTTCCCAGAGTGTTGGATAAGTAGAAAGTGTGTAATTTAATGAGTTCCTGCAATTTTATTTATAATATTAGTCCCAATACAAAATAGTATCTAACTGTATGTTAGCAATTAATTATTTTAGGGCTCTCTGGAAACGACATCTACATTTGCAAAAATCCACATAGTTGAAAATTAGTAGGTTTAGATTATACATAGTTGGTTAAATACTGAGTTAAAGCCCATGTTATTTACATATTTATTCAAAATTTTGAAATAATCGAGAACAGGTAATAGTTAAGATTAGTGCATATATAGCTTTGAAGTTAGTTGAGAAGGTTAGCAAAAGAGATGAAATTATTATTGATTGTTATTAAACAAGTGTTGCTTTGATATCTGTGCTATTTGTAACACGCACATTACTCTTGTATAATACAATATCTGTCATTTTTTTATTTTGAATTTTTTGTTCTTCAGTTGCTTTAACACGTATTAATGTAAAAAAATAAACATCTGAATAATCTACTGTCCACTTTCCGATTCTTATAAAACAATTTCTAGCTTTTTGCAATTATTTTATTTATTCATTTGTTTCAATTATTTTAGACAAAATGTAAGAAAATAAGTTTGTTATTTCACTGCTACACTTTATATTATGACTTTAACTAAATGTTAAAATTTGGTAGTTTTAATTGAGATAAGGTCAATCAACATAAAAGTTACTGACATTTGTAATGATAATTGACAATTTTATAATTGATTGTAATAACTAAGGTAAGGCATTTTTCAAACTTATGTTAAATTTATATAATTATTTGAAATAATTATAAATGTAGTATGATGGCCATAACATCATTTTTGTACAAATTTGTTTGTTAATTATTTTTCCTTTTTGATTTTTTCAAATTTCATTTCAGATGTTTAACATCGATTATTTAATTTATCAATTAGATTTTTAACGACAAATAGTGTACTCACCTATTCAATTATATTCTTATGCACCCTACATATACAGGATGTGTTTATGTCACAGATTGCTGGGATCAAAATATGATGATTTAGCACAACATATTTATTATATTTTTTATAAAAGCTGTTTGCCTAAAATTTTATGAGGATCTAAACACATAAAACAATTAATAATGTCAATTATTATTTTTAATGATCCTCAGAGGTTTTTGGTAATTTGTAAAGTGACAGCTTTCATTTATTACGACAATTAATTATAATTCATTTTTACACAAAAAACTTGTGTTTTTTTTTGTGTAATTCTGCCAATAAGTTTTAATTAATTTATAATTAAATAACAATGGCAGAGTACCATTTTTATAATTTGTTTATTTTTTTAAATAATAAATTAGAGCCATCCGGAAAGTAGTAGTGACTCTACTACTAAAGTTTCTTTAAAATCTGTAGGTGTTATGTTAGGTGAAAGTTTTGGGATTCTCACGATTATGTGGTTTAATCAAAATAAACAAAGAAAATTCCCCCGCTAGACCTATAGTCTCATATGAATGATCAATTCAAATCATTAACCACATTTTCTGGCCCAAATTCCATAAACAACTCAATTTCACTAACCAAGAAACTAAAAGACTTCTACATGTCTAACAAATTTAAATAAGTCTCGTTCGACGTATCTAATATGTTTTCAAAATGTCCACTCTCCGAATGTGTAATACTAATTAATAATATTTTAGAAGAAAATAAATTCAACCCCATATTAAAATCAAAATTTCAGACAATTATTAAATAGATTGACAAATTCAAACATTCCTTAAGTATATTAATTCCCTTCATCCAAATATTAAATTCACAGTGGAAACTAATTCAACAATTCATAATTGTGGTACACAAAAAAAATTAATTACTGTACTAAAGCGATTATTAAAAATAGGTTATTTAACTTTTGCTTCTCCAATTCAACTTATAAAATTGTAAATCGAATAGTCTCGACTATTTACCTAACACATGTTGATATTGTGACTGTTGATCCACGGAGAAGATAAAATCCCCAATACTCCTTCGTATCATCCTCCAGTTCCAAATGCCGCACCATCGTCATCGGTTTGTTTTTAACAGCTATAGTTGGTGGTTCCGGTAGAAGGAACGCGTTAAATGTGGCATTCGTTTTCACTAGTTGTCTCTAAAATAAGTTAAATAAATTTTTATGAAAACAACACTAAAACACAATAAATAAATAATATCAATCGAGAGTAGTTTTACATTATCAGGGAATTTTAATAGCTTTAACGTGTTTACCAATTCTATTGAATTTTGTTAGCATATTTACATACTTTGAATACATTTTTCCTTTTTGAAGATTTGGCAAGTCATATATAGTGATTTTAGTTAGTAATTGAATTAATACATAATGTTTAACCACGGGTTAAGAGAAAATTCATCGTGATAAAAAGAATTTTAAAATAGACTATTTAGGATTCATATGCAGAATTGGATATTTATATAGAATGCATCTAAATATGCAAATTATTTATTTAGTAAGATAAAATAAAATAAAAGTTTCATTTTTATACGTTATTAATGAAGAAAATATTTAAAAATTACGTTTTTGCGTATACGCATATTTTTTGATGTAATATATAAATTAAATCGTATATTAAATACAATTAACCAATGAGATAATGTTTATCGCATCAATAACAAAATTCCCCAAAATTTTAATATTTCCAGTTATAAGCGACTTTGTATTTATTTTATTGTGTCATGGCCAAAGACATTAATACTATATTTTTGAAATAATTTAAATATTAAAAACTCTTATCTTGCCAGCTGCAAAAGACGAATTAAATGGGTCGCCAAATACGTAAACAGATACAGAAAATAATAAAGGCTCTTTGTGCCAACATAATAAATTTTAGTAAACTAACTAGAAGACTTTAATCTGCACCATTTTTATAAATTCTGTATATTTTAGCTATTGACCTTAAAATGAAAATTGCATTCATTTATTACACCTAACATACATATTGTATAGTAATAATTTATTACTATTTCCACACAAAGTTAATATTGTATGTATTTATGACTATTTTACCATTTTTAATATAAGGCATTATATAAGTAATATAAACTTTTAAATTTCGTGAAGTTTGCCTAATTTTCTCATTTCTTGAGATTATATCAGTTTTTAACATTGATAAAAGTTTAGACTTTCTGAAAAATGGAGTGAATTTAATATAAAAACATATATAAAAAAAAGAATTGAATTTGCGGTGTCATTTTCTTAGAGATTTAAAAACTTGAAAGTAACACTCTGTTTCCCTTTCTTCAAATGCCATACGTTGATGAAATACAAAATGGACCGAAACAGGTGGTTGTTTTTGACAGAAAACACTAATTTTTATTTATTTTTATTTTGTCTAATATTTTTTTTTATTTAAGTTACCTTCCAGTTTTGGTTAAATAATTGTATTTAAATTAAAACAAAATAACAAATCATATATTTCTACAAAGGAATAAATGTAGTAAAATTATTTGTCAAGATTGCTCTAAGTTATCAGCACTTGAAATAAATTCTCTACCTTTACAAAAACGAATGTTAAAGTTTTACTGACAAAAATGTAGAAACAATGAATTTCTCAAAAGCCTTCAATTAATAATTCAGGACAAAGAAACTATCATTAATAATAAAAGTAAAATAATACAAATGTTATAAGAACAACTCAAAAGAATTAAAAGTACTCAACATAATAATCAAGCAATACCTACATAGTCCAGTGCACCTAAATCAACTATTATAATAAACACCTCTACTATACCAAATTTTCCCTATATTATTATAAAACTGAAACAAAAAAGTTAAAAGTAGGTATTACAAATATTAAGTCTAAAAACGGAACAGTAATAATTAGATGCCAAAAATAGAAATTAAACTACAATTCAAGAGAATGTTGCTATACAGCAACAACAAAAACTTATACGCCATTGAAACATCTAAATTACGAAAGCCAGAAGTAAAAAATAAAAACTTTCATTTCAAATCCTTATTTGGCGATGTGAATATTGATTTACTAAAAGGTTGCAAACATCAATAAGATTAGTCGGTTGGGCGTGATGCTAACGTCACCTTGGAAAAACACAATGTTAAAAAACCTCAGGCCAAGCCTTGGAAACCGGACGGTAGTAACGTTGATGTCCCCACCATATGGAACAAGGAACTAAGATTTCGAACATGGAACGTGAGAAGTCTAAACAGGGCAGGCGCCCTCAGAGAAATTCAAAATGACATAATAAAATATAAGATCAAGATGCCAGCGTTGCAGGAGTCCAGGTGAAAAGAGAGCGGTATCTATGAGACAAAGGACCACACGATTTTACTAATTGGAAGTGATAATAAATATCAACTATGAGTAGCATTTATCGTCGATAGAACTAAAAGAAAATATGCTGGACCTCAAACCGGTAAATGATTGAATATGCGTATTAAGGCTCAAAATGAAAATGTAACAAATATAAGTGCACACATAAAGACAGAAGAGAAAGAACAGAGGATAAAAGACAATTTCTACCAAAAGTTCGCGATCCAAGCAAAGATAGGGCGACAAATAATTTATGAACAAGAAGCTGGCAAGCACATTCTACACACAGAATGCAACGATAACCGCGCAAGGATAGTCGTCAAGAGGTATGACCATCGCATTTACTCAATTTCCTAGAAGAGACATAAACAAACAGACTTGTCTCATAAAAAAAGAGAAGCATTACATATAACGTT
The DNA here is from genome assembly GCA_963969525.1 of Ontholestes murinus. NCBI lineage: Eukaryota > Metazoa > Arthropoda > Insecta > Coleoptera > Staphylinidae > Ontholestes > Ontholestes murinus. The sequence continues at coordinate 45,762,647 of OZ018387.1, read as the reverse complement.
AGGACATATAGAGGGGCAGAATGCGAGTCCGATCACTCGCAGTGGGAGTACGCTACAGATGCTGCATACGGAATAACAAAAATACTAATAGCAAAGAGCCTCAAAAATTATACGTAGAAAAACTAAGGGATCCAAAAACCTTTGAGAAACTTACTGGAAGACCAGTATATCGAAGACGTCTGGCAAAGCATCAAAGAAGCAATAATTAAAAGGGCAGAATCATCAATAGGATACAAACCAAAGCCAACCAGAAACAAATGGTATAACAAACAATGCAGACAAGCTATCGAAGTCCAAAATAGAGACAGATAAGCATCCCTAGAAGGACCGATAAGAAAGCAGAAGATGGCATATGAGGAATCTAGAAGGGTAGCCAAGAAAATAGAAGAGCGTATCTTAACGCTATCATGGAAAAGGTAGAAGAAAACTTTAGGATCAATCAATAACAACTGAGAAGCATACAAAGAAATTTTTAAATCTGCAAACGGGACTCTACTATCAAGAAAACAACAAATTCCAGACAGATGGAAACAACACATTTGATATCTCCTTAATCTTACTAGCACACCCTCAGAATGCGACCCACGACTAGAAGCAACTGCTAATAAGGAAGCTGACCTACGAAGAAATATAGAAAGTCGATAATAGTGCATAAACTAATAACTAAAATCTGGAACACAGAAAAAAATGCGGCAAGAGTAGAACACCAGCCTTATATATCCTATACATAAACAGGGAAACAAACTCGCCTGCAACAATTATAGAGGAATATCGCTAATTAGCACAACATACAAGATATTTACAACGATCATGGATAAAATCTAAAATACGCCAAAAATACCACAGGATTTAGTCTTGGGAGATCTACTGTAGACCAGACAGATATACGAAAAATTCTGGGAGTTTGACAATATTCACCAGATCTTGATAGATTTTAAACACGCGTATGACAGTACAGATAGATAGTCTGCTCCATCCTGCTTGATTTCAATATACCTCCTAAGCTAGTGAGACTAATGAGAACCACGATGCTAAACAAATGCAGAGTACGAGTAGAAGGAGAACTTACAGACGAATTTGACTCACACACAAGAATAAAACAGGTGGACGAATTAGCTCCGATACTTTTCAACCTGGCAGGTGATGAAAACGACAGGAATCAATCTAAACGATATTGGATGCCAAAGTAAAGGACTCGAATAAAACATAGTATTTGGAAACTACAGCTTCGAGTGGGTTAGGCATTTCAGCTTCTTAGGTTCCTACATAAATACCCAATATGATAAGACCATAGAGATAAAATAACGAATAGCAAGCGACAACCCTCTTCTGCCTGCTACCAATTATAAAGTTTAGAAACATCCACAGAAACATAAAAAACCCGCATATACAAAACCGTAATCCCAACAGTAGTATGCTACGGAAGCGAAGTATGGACAATCGTTGAGAACACTCAAGAATTTTACTTATTTAGCTATTAATATATATTAATAGACGCTCATATTACTTTTAAACGTATTTATTAATTTTATTATTCTCTTGATAATTTTAGAAAACAATCTATAAGAATTAAAAAATAACATTCTTTACTTACTAATATGCATGTTTACTACAAAATATACCATTGAATAAATAAGTATTTTTAAATCAGGGTTTAATAACAAGTAGAATACGAGTACATATATGACGCCTACAATATTCTACATATTGCTTAAAAAAGTATTTTGTCCCCATTTACAATTATGAAAGATTATGCCTTATTTATTTTAGAAAACCGTCATTTCATTGTTTGTTTAAAGCGTTAAATTAATGTCTAGCTTATGCTAACAAATTAACGGCAATTTTATTTTAATGAGACGTATAAAAAAAGTCTGGTTTAAAAATAAACAGAATGATAGCTTATTTATTTACTTTAGATACGAATACTCTGTTAATGATTACCTGGCACCATGTTGTCGATATCCTGTTATCCAGCATTCTCATGTCTGATATGGCTAAGGGATAAAGTTGCTCCACGTACACTCTATACCTCATGTAGAGGATCAGAGATACTATGAAGCATGGCAGTAGTATTCCCAGAATGCATAGTCGGACTACCTTCAGTGGGCCTTTGAAGTGGTCCTTTTTCTTTTGGTGTGCTTGTGAATTCAAGCGACGGGTCAAGAGACATTCTGTAACAAAAACAATCTAAGATGTTTTTTTTCTTTTAATGAATAAGTACAATTAAAAAAACTACAATAATATAATATATTTATGACGTTCTAATCAATTAATAATTTAACATGTTAGTTTTCTATATTAAAGAATCTTAAAAATTGATATTGTAAGGTTATTCATACTATAAAATATTATATAAAATTTCGATTATTTGCTGTAAATTAATAAACATTTATGTTTATATTTCACTTTACAAAATCATGTTTATATTATATATAAAAAATATAAATTATACATTAATAATTACGAAAAATTTAGGTTACAGGACTTGCGGGCAGAGTTCACAATTTGAGGATAAAATTTATATAAATATAATAATATAATAAGCAAACACTACTAATACTACAAATAAGTGTAGTGAGTGTATTTGCTACAAACCTAAGCAAGTAAAACATGTTGCATAATGTAAGAAAAAATGGTCAACAGCACAAATTAAAATATTCCTTTTTAGTAAGAAATTATATTAGTTTTTGTAGGTTAGTGGTAGATTATTAAAAAACGTTAGAGTTGTATTTTGAAGAATTTAGAAACATAATTATTCGATAATTTGTTAGTATTTGCTGTTCGTTCATTTCAAAGAATTTTGTTGTCATTAAGTTTTCGCAGCAATTGTTTCGCCATTTTTCTTGTAACAATTAACAGCCAATACTATCGAATTATTAAAATAATCTAGTACTAAAAACAGTGAAATAAACCTAAAACAAATAAGAGTCAAAAGCAAAAACAGAAACAGCCTCTATTCAACTGTTTAATATAAATATGTTAGACTCCGTAATGTTAAACACTTTTTCTACTCCCATAGTAGTAAGTAGGCAATAACACAATCGTTTGTTGATTAGTAACCATGGCATTATGATACATGCACGTAATGAAGAAAAAACTAGCACGTAATATATTACGTAACCATTATTATTACAATCAAGTAGCCTAGACAAATGAATTTGATATTTATCGTTGTTGAATACATATTACGTTGACGTTATTTTGGTTTAATTATTATTAATAATTCAATTATTCATTGTTAAAATGAATGAAAGTGACTCCACAGAAGAAATTGTTGAAACTTCACCAGAAATTAGGCAACTCGCAGAACATACCGCAGCGGATCTTCTCCCGGAAAAATTCAAAGAGCGTTATGAAGTGGTTTACGGTAAATTCATGGATTGGCGTATGAATAGTGTTCAGTCTTTTTCGGAAAATGTGTTATTAGCCTATTTTGGGGAAATAAGTAAGAAATACAAACCTTCATCTCTTTGGGCCATGTATTCGATGCTGCAAAGTGTTTTAATAGTAAACATAACCTCAATATTGCAAAGTATTCCAATTTATAATGAATGGGAGTAGAAAAAGTATAGTACACAACTCGAGTTGTAAGTCACTTACGTACTCGTGGAATTACTGCACTCGCCTAACGGCTCGTGCGCAACTTTTTCCACTCGTACGTAATATATGACTTACAACTCTCGTTATGTAATATACTATTATGTTTGATAATGACTAGTTGATAGTCGAAACTATAGTCACGTGTAATTTGTTAAATAAAAAGTGGTAAAAGTGATCCTGTTTTCTTTCTCCAGCTTATATTTAAGATAATGGTGACATTTATTGATGAATTTAATATTCTTACAAAACATCAGCATGGTTTTAGATAAAATTAATTAGACTCGGGAAAATACGTTGTTGGGCTTGTTTTCGATCTATCAAGAGCTTTTAACACAGTATCGCATCAATTTATTTCAGAAAAGTTAGAAAGATACGGGTTCAGGAGTAAATTTAAATGTTTTTGAAATCGTATTTACCAAATAGAAAGTTTAAAGTAAAAATTGAGAATAGTATATCAAAAGAAAATATCTTAAATGTAGGAATACCTTAAGGGTCTGTTCTTGGTCCTTTGTTATTCATACTATTTGTAAACGATTTACCAGAATCAATATCTCTTGGTGAACTTATTATGTTTGCAGATGATACAACTATTTTAGTGTCATCGTTGGACTTATCAGAACTAAGACAGGGCATTGAAACTATAATAAATGGTTTTAATTTATGGTGTGATCGGAATGTTTTAATAACAAATAATACAAAAACCGTTTGTGTACACTTCAGCAAAAAGAAGCAATTGCCACCTTCCTTTAAAATAAATATCAAAGGGAAAGAACAAATATTGAAAGATTTTATAAAGTTTCTAGGATTAGTAATTGACAGCAAATTACATTGGCATAAACAAATAGACCATGTTTGTAGAAAAATTAATTCAGCCTAATATTCAATATTACAATTAAGGTATACCTGAAGCAAAAATTCCATCATGCAAATTTATTATGGTTCTCTTCACATTTATCAAGAAATATCTTAATGTGGGGTAAAGCACCACAAATGAAAAGGCTTTTCATTTTACAAAAAAAAAGTATTGAGGCTTATATTTAATATACCCTACCGAGAAATCAGTAAAAACTGTTTTATTCAGGATACGTATACTTTACCTTCAATTTACATCTTTAAGACCTTATTATATGTCAAAAATAATATAACAAAGTTTAAATTGTTAAATCATTCTTATGCTACTCGCCGAAAATCACTTTTGTGCATAAATCTAATAAAAGTTCACTTTACAGCGTTTCATTCGTTAATGTCGGAACATAACTATTTAAACAATTTAATAAGTACATTAACAGTTCAGGAATTTGCCATTTTCCAAATTTAAAAAAAAATGCCCGTGAAGAAAATCAGCTACGAATATTATTGTAAATACCTCATATATAGAATAATAATAAATTAATAAATAAAGATGTTTGTCTCTCTTTCAATAAATGAATACTTTAAAGAATGTAATTTATAATTTACATTTATTCTAAGATTTAATTATTTAAGTTAATTAATTTGACGTTCGAATCTACGCCGTAATTAGCAATGTGTTATTTACTATGATGCAGCTATGCGAATAAATTCTATTATATTCTATTCTATTCTAAATATACGGCAATTAATATCTAATGTAGAATTAACTCTAGACAAAGGATCTGATTACTTATCAATACTGTTTGAAATTGACCTTGCAATAAATACATCCACAATCCCACCTGTATACAAGACTCTCTGCAGTAAATCTACAAATCCTAATAATAATCAGCCAGCCATCATAACTAATTATCTAGAAACCTATACCAATGCAATAGAAGATAGCAGTCCTAAAGTGAAACAAAATTTTTACAATTATGCATTACCTCCCTTTGTCCTAAGACTAATAAAGCACAAAAGGCAAATCTACTGAGACTTTAAGCAAACTGATGATAGAACCCTCAAGAGTCAATTTAATACACTTAATAAAGAAATTCAACTCTTAATTAAAGAATTTCGACAAAACAAATGGTTATGTGCATGCGAGGAAATTAATAAAGCTAAGGGGGAGAGATTTTGGAATGAAATTAGGTAAATAAAATATAAATAATAAAATTAAGTAAATACCGCAAAACCTCCCCCACATATAATATTATTGATCCAAATGGTGATAAAACATATACCAGTAACTCTGATATTGCAAATGCTTTTGCAGATTACTATAATTCATAATTCTCATTTACATATAATAATCAATATAACAAAACTACATTAAACATTAAACCAAAAGTATATAACTCCAATTGAAGATCTAATATCAGAGACAATACTACAAGCAGGTAATAATATAGCGCCTGTTGTAAACAATGTTCTTCGCTCTATTTTGAAACAGTTATACTCCAGCTCATATTTATATTATTAAAATTCTTAATTACTGCCTACTCAATCAATATATTTCTTTAGAATTTAGAAGAGGCATTATAATCTGTATACCAAAAAGGGGCCAAAACAAAAAATTATCCCCATTCAAATATCCTCCCATTACACTACTAACGATCTTTGGTAAGATTTTGGAAAAACACATAAAAAAATAAACATATTGGGAGAAGTAATATACTTGTTATGTTCCATTTGTTTATAACAAATTTGGTTCCATCAAAAATGTAGAAAAACAATTATTGAATTTATTAAAAATAAACTGTTATTATATGCTCAAGTCATCCCGAATTATTAATTTTGATTTGCAGAAAATAAATCTACTAACCCACTTACCATTCTAACATCAAATGTAGAATGTGCTCACCTGCAAGATCTTAAATCGGCTTCTCTATGAATTTTCAACGGGGTGTACCTGAAGACTCCCCTCTATCCCCCACCCTATACAATATAAACTGTTATAATCTATATAATCAATTTGATCAAAACACATACGTGCTACAACATGCCGATGATACGGCACTAGTGGTACATTCCTGTAATTTATTTGACAATGCAGGGTTCGAGTGGAAGATCATTCGTAAGAGTGAACTGCGCCCTTTCACATGCAGTCAAAATTATTTGTATATATTTTTTTCTTACGGTGTGTGTACAATTATATATTGATTTATGTAATGCATGTTAGGTAAAGGTTAAATACAATACAATACAAGCGCAAAGGCTAACTAGCAATACAGAGAACTGGCTCAATACATGGCGACTATCTTCTCCATCTATCACACTTAATAATGAGCAGGTAGCTGCGCACAACTCTGTCACATTTCTGGGAATTACCCTAAATAAACTTAAATTTGCAGAGCATGCAAGAAAAATTAAGCAATAAGCCAAAATAAGAGCGAACACCTTTAGATCCCTAAGGAGAAGGAATAAATAGAAAAGTTTCAACTAAAATATACAAATCAATATGCAGGCCAATAATGGTTTACGGATTCACCTTAGCATCAAAATCTGCTCTGAAAGATCTACAGATAGCCGAACGCGCTTCTCTGCGCATTATAACAAAAATTAGACATCCCCAAAACCCTCTCCATAATATAAACAATTAAACGCTATACAGGGTGACTGACGAAAAACCTTTGGTGCTGTATGTCTCTTATTTTTTTATCCGATTTTAATAAATAAAAAATCAAATTAAATCATTTTTAAAAGACTTTAATATGAACTGAACTGATATTTTTTCTTGAATCCAGTTTTTGGCATAAGACGATCAACTTTTTTTTCTCAAATTGCACTGTATATATATTTTTTATTGATCCGCAAGGAGATTTTTTTCTGAATATAAAATTGTAAACAATTTTTTCCATACATCAAACTAAAGTCGAGAAATTGATGATTTTTGAAAAAAAAATAAAATCAAGTATTCATAGTAAACAATATACAGAGCCTATTTTAAATGGTAAAAGTGACAGAATCGGCCATTCATACAATACTGCAACGATTTTTAATAATTTCATAATTAAAATGTTGCAAGATTTCAAACATGGTACTACTGGTTTGCGATGGAGCATAAGAGTGTGTGCTTACTTTGCAAAGAAGAAATTGTGAAAGATAACAAAAAACTTAAATGTTCAAAGTGTTCAAATGTAGTGCATATTGGATGTTTCCATAATAAGAGAAGAAAACACATGGAAATAATAAGTGACAATAAATTTGTGTGCTGTAAAAATGCGGATGATAAACATAACCAACAAATCATTGATGAAGTTATTCATGAAGATGGAATTGTGAGTGAAATAACTCATTTAAAAGAAATAATTAACAATAAAAACCTATCATAAATGATATGAGAGAGAAAAATGAGATTTTGATAAAACATATAAAATTATTGGAACTACATTTATCAATTAAAAAGACATCTACCGTTAATCCACCTAAGAATAGATCGGTGCCGAACCTAAAAATAAATCATTGACGATGGAGGCTTCTACTTCGTTATATATATTTAATCAAAACATTAAACACAATAATCACTTTGTTTTGTACACCATTATTTATTTATATGGTGACCATTGGTTTCAATACATCAGCGTATCATTTTCAAACCTTTCGGTTTGAAAATGATGTATTGAAACCATTGTTCACCATATAAATAAACAACGGTTAAACAAAACAAAGTGATTATTGTGTTTAATTTTGTGACTAAAAATAAATATTTGCGGAGATATACGACAAAATATCCTACAGATTCCTGCCGAGTCCAATGGAGTAGTGTCGCCAGTGTCGTCCAACGCTGAGAATCCTACCAATGAGGTTATTAAAAGTACTGTGGAACACAAGAAATCAAAACAAACAATGCCCGGGATTCTGCAAAAAAGCGAGGGAAATAAAAAGCGGCCCCATACCAATATTTCGGAGAATGATAAAATAATGTTATCGCCGCAAATATTAACAGTTGACGAGGACTGGAAGATTGGTTTGCTAAAAGCAAATGATGATTATATTCAGCAAAACCCTAATAATATTAGACGTATGTGGAGACTAATAAATTCACACAGAACCATTCCAACTCAAAAACAATCGGAAACAAATCTGTCTGCCGATGAGTTAAACATTTTTTTCATTAATGTAATTAACGAAATTGTTGTAAACATACCACACATTGAAGCCAATCCTGTTATCTATATTCCAGTGATACATAATAATATATCCTTTGAATTAAAAGAAGTATCTGTTGCCCATATTAGAGATATAATTGCATCGTTCAAAAATAGTAGGAGTCGGGATGTATATGTTCTATCACCCTACGTCATTAAGTCCGTTAGAGATATAATCATCCTGCCACTGACTAAACTTATTAATCAGTGCATACGGGAAAGTTGTTTTCCAGATTTTCTTAAAATATCAAAATGTATACCCATTCCCTTGTTTAGGAATGGGTATACATTTTGATATTTTAAGAAAATCTGATCCAACTCAGTTTAATAATTATTGGCCAGTGTCAATAATTCCCGTAATTGCAAAAGTATTAGAGTTGGTCCTATTTAAACAAATATCCGAATACTTTGAGGGGAATGGTTTGCTAACACAATTTCAATATGGTTTTAGAAAGAGAAAGTCGACAATTCATGCAATTGTCGAACTTATTGATAACATTTTGAGTGGTTTGGAGACAAAATCTTACGTGTTATTAAATTATATGGACTTATCAAAAGCCTTTGATTGTGTCTCAAATATTGATTAGTAAGTTATATAGTTACAACTTTTTGCCATCTAGTTGCAGGATGATTATGTCTTATCTAAACAATAGAAAACAACTAGTATCATATGGCAATACTACATCTCAGGAGGTACTTGTCACTCAGGGTGTTCCACAAGTGTCTCACTTAGGGCCACTATTGTTCTTGATATACGCCAATGACTTTCCACAAATTTTTTTAAATAGTGAAATTGAAGTCACCCAATTTGCAGACAAGTCTCCATATCAAGTTGCAATAAGGAACATTTACTTATCAGTGAAATTGATGTTCGGAATAAATGTAAGACCTGGTTTGCGTTGAATAAATTATGTATGAATGAGAGCAAAACTATAAATATGTTATTTACTCTGAGAGAGCCTGAGGAAGAATTTGGTACTAGCTCAACTAAATTTCTTGGGCTGCATATAGACCATAATTTAAAATGGGACGTACATGTTGCTAACTTGGCAAATAAATTTACCAAAAATATCTACTTGTTGAGAAATTTATCAAGATGTCTTTCTCAAGATATTGTTAAAACCTCTTATTTTGCACTGTGTCATTCGTTCTTATCTTACGGATTACTGGCTTGGGGACACTCGAGCGCGGCAAAATGAATTTTCAGCTTGCAACGTAGAGCTGTTAGAATATTAGCAGCCATTGGATATAGAGAGGATTGTAAAAATAAATTTATTGAATTAAGAATATTAACATTACCATGTCAATATATTTTGCAGTGTCTATTGTGAGCAAAAGAACATCATGAAAAATATTCACTTAATAGCGCTTATCATAACTACCCAACACGTAACAGCGAAGATATTAGACCAATATATTGCAGGTTATCATTATCTAGAAATGGAACACGTTATTATGCACCACAATTGTTCAATAAACTCCCACAAGAGGTAAAAAATCTTAACAACAAAATGTTCAAATCATGTATTAAACAATATTTACTTTCTAAAGCATTTTACAGTATTGAAGAGTTGTGTTTTAATGTTTTTCTGATTTTAATGTGTATATTTTAAATATGTTTGAACCTAATTTATTTGTGTTATTTTTGTTATTCAATTTTATTATCTTAACAATTTTAATTAATTTATTACTTAGTGTTTAATTTTAGAATAATTTTATATAACGTAACATTATTAAAACATTGTGTTAATTATTATATTTTATCTGTATAATGGACAATTGTAAACCTTTGTAGGTATTGGCACGAATAAATTGAATTGAACTACTGTACTAGAATTTGGTGCCTCTACTGAAATCGTTTTTTTCTGATAGAGAAATTTTATGTGCCGACAAATTTCGAAGACTGGTACGTAATGATTGTTGTTGTGAAAAATGTTTCCAAAAACTATTTAGTGTTAAGTAGTGCGGTATATTAGGAGACAGAGAAGTGGGCCCCTTTTACTAAAGGCAGTCTTAATAAAAAATGTTATTGTTACATGGTATTGTATCAATGACTGATACTGTCACTTTTGACATTTGGAATAGGCTCTGTATATTGTTTACTATGGGTACTTGATTTTTAAATTTTTTACCAAAAATCCTCAATTTCTCGACTTTGGTTTGATGAATGGATAAAATCGTTTACAATTTTATATTCAGAAAAAAAAACTCCTTGCGGATCAATAAAAAATATATATACGGTGCAATTTGAAAAAAAAAGTTGTTCGTCTTTTGTCAAAAACTGGATGCAAGAAAAAATATCAGTTCAGTTCATATTAAATTCTTTTAAAAATGATTTAATTTAATGTTTTATTTATTACTATTTGATAAAAAATAAGCGAGGTATAGCACCAAAGGTTTTTCGTCAGTCACCCTGTATAACCTTCAACTTCCCTTCTTGAACGGCAAAGAACGTTATTGAAACGATTCTGTAAGAAAACTAATAATTTAAAGTCAATAAAACCTCTATGTATCCAACGAAACCAAAACATCAAGCCCAGAGTTAAAACACCCAATCAGACTTTCCTAGAACTTTTGAGACAAAATACCACCGACAGCGAAGAAACTAACACCTAACATAATAACACTCATTCCCAATTATTTTCATAATCATGTACTTCACGTATCACCTATACTTTTCGACTTTCATTTTTAACATAATATATTTTATTTATTTATTTTTTTATACATCTTTGGCCTTCTTTTTTAAAATTTTATATGTACAACAAGTCAATTTAAATTATAAATTAATATAAATTCTAATTAAAGGAGCGGAAAGATCTTGGTCGATGGCCCATCCATAGCCCAAAAATATATAAATAATATATCTATATAAAAATTGTAATGTAATATATACTTAATTGATGAATAAATATGTTCTCTCTAACGACCGGTATTACCTCCAAAATGTGGGATTAGTCATGGAAAATCCACTGAGGCCACTTCTAGTGAAAATATTTATGGACTATTTCCAAGAAGGAGTATCAAATTTACCAAAATGTAACGATGTTACGGCTTGATGCCATTATCAAGAATAAGCCGAAACTAGTCGAAAATAGAAAAAATATTTGTGAAACAAACCAAGTGAATTTAATTATAAAATCATTATTTTAAAATCTCATGGTGCGTTTATTCAAATATTTGTATAAAGAACTATTACCATTTTTAGTTGATAATAAGAATGATAGCGACTATTATTAAGTGGTAATTCATGATAACACTTGCTTGTTGCTTTTTTAGTAATTTTTTTAAACAACACATAATAGAGTAAAATGATAAAATTCTATATGTGCTATCAACAAAACTCAGTACATAATAAAATTCATTATATACGGTCATTATTTTACCTATATTGAAACAATCTGGAAACAAACGAATTATTTACTAGGTAATAAAATATAAGTCCTTACGTTGTAGAAAATTCACTAATAATAATACAACAGACATTTCGACAGACATTGAATGATACAAAAGTAATTTGCGTGTTACAAAATAGCAAGGCTATCAAAGCAACACTAGTTTGAACGTATTTCTTTCTGTAAAATAAACTAAAAATGATTGAATGTACGTTAAATAGTTTATGAGTGATTATACTGTACTATATATTTATTATGCTTGTTTTCTATATAGGGCATTTTTATATTATACAATATTATAACATAATAAAAAGTAGCATAAAATGCCGTTTATTTCTTAGTAATATAAATTTCTACATAATAAAGATTTATTTCTTTGTTTTCATATATTTTTTTAACTATTTAAGAGAGTGCATTGAATTACATATTGGAATCTGAAAGTTTTCGATCGATGGCCGTTTGTAGTTTTTTAAGGTATGTTAATAAATTATTATTAGATATAGTAAATAGTATTTACAGAGGAAGAATCAGAAATGCAGAATCCTCTATTTTTTTTATAAATAGTTGATTATAATTTACATTTTTAATTTTTTGAATTAATTAACCTATCCTTTTCTAAATAATACTAAATAACAATCTAAAGAACTCGATAATTACAAGAATTTTTACGTAGTTATTCTTTATTCTTTATTAGGAAGACGTAATATAATCCAAGTTTTAGAAAATTAAGTAGAGAAACGAAATGAAAAATTATGAACAAAAACTGATTTCATTAAATTAAAGTAGCAAAAGTAATTAAATTATTTGCAAACACGTGTTTTTGTTCATAATTTTTCATGTTCTAGTTACATTTAAACAATCTAGAGTACACTTTATCATTTATTAGTATATTCAACAGAAATAATTTCATTCAAATTAGTGTTGCTTTGATAGTTGTACTATTTGTAACATGTAAAATGTTTTCGTATTTTTAAATTATTATTTAATTTTCTACAATGAACTAAAGGATTTTAATACATTTTATTATAATTTATACTTGTTGATGGAATAAGAAAATGCAAATTAAGTGAAGAAAAACACGTCTTATTATTAATTAATAATATGTCGTTTATTTTCAAATTTTTAATTTTTTTATTTATATATTCATGTATATTCTTCACCTGAATAAGCCACAACGTGACAGCAATTGTCTAGAGTTGAAAATAAAAAATTGAAAATCAACCACTTATTATTAATATAATTTATTATAATAGTTAAATATCATATGGATTTTCAACTAAATGCCTCGTCAATCACTTTTTATCTTATAATATTCCAACAAAATTCTTCAAAGTTAGGTAATAATATTTAAATAATATACATTATTTTTCGCAAATTCTCATTTAAATTATCAATATTAAAAGATTTATTGAAACATTTTTTTACTTACTTAGTTTCTTCAACATTTTGAAATCACAGCACACCAAAACACCAAATCCCACGAATAATACTGATCACGGTACACTTCCCGTATCAAAACTGGCCTACTCGATGTTCCAAAGTATAATGGTCAAGTCATTAACTTTGCCTCAATCAATATTTAAACGTCTAATCTAATTACTCTGATATTTTCGATAAGGACTCTCTTAATTACTAAGAAGATTGCGCTGTTGTGACGCATTGTGGTTCCCATCGGAGAACGGTAAAATGCGCCGAAGATAAGTTCTGCGTAATAAACTACAAGTTTTATAGTATGTAAATAGTAAACTTAAATATATAAACAGAAACGCTGTGGCAATGAATGAAACTGGAGTTTAGAAAAACTGGTTTTAAATGCTTAACGATGAGAGTATTGTGATGTAATTTAGTGGTAATAGTATTTTAAAGTAAATACGCCAATAATTAGTTAATATATTGAATAAAATGAACAAAAGATACATCATTGGATGGAAATTGATTGCCCATAATTTCCATACATTAATGAACACAGAAAATAAATTATAGTTAACGAACGTTGGAAAATATAAAATTATAAGATTTTGGATAAATTTTATTGGTGCATTTATATATTACATTTGTATACAACAAATTTGAAATAGAGCCAAGGAAGTCGAAAGAAAAATACACAAATACGTTTCGGAAACTATGTAAATATCTATTTGTAATTCACAGATATATAATAAATAATAAAAAAATGGTGATGTGGCCATCATAGTACTTTCCCTATATTTTACTCGAAAACTATGAGGTTTACGCAAAAATGTTATTCTTAACGATTTGTTCACTTTTGAATCCTCTACAATTATCTGTAATACAAGTTTCATATAACTCTAATAGTTTATTAGCAATTGGCAAAAATGTCAAAATTTTCAATTTTTATTATTTTTCTCAAAAGTTAAGAATTTTATGAAAAATATGTTTTAACAATACTGGTTTAGTTTTTCATTCCCTTTAGCTTTTGTTTGAATCATTTTTTAAAATTTCACACATTTAGAAAAATATAACGAAAAACAAAAAAACGCCTCGGATATACAGCCACTTCCGGTATATGAATGTTTACCAAAAGTTTTTCAGTTTCAGTTTTTAACGATAAAACCTTAAGTTTGAAGTTTCATCTCAATTATTTTTTTGAGATACAGCGCCCACGGAGGCAGACACACACACAGCCACATTTTTTACTTTCCCTATAACGGGTGTGGCACTTAAGACGCCTCGGACCATAACTCCCTTACGATAAAAGCTATCGAAAAAAATCTAAGAGCAAAGTGGTGCATACTTACCGTCGCTATGTTTCAAAAATATTTCTAATCATCAGTGGCGTGCCGTACTCCACAACTACCATTATTACGCCGATGAAAACCCACACGCCATGCGAATGATAAACCACCAGCAAAGATGGTCGCTGTTTGTTTGGGGAGGCATACTTGGAGAACACCTTTTGGGTCCTTATTTCACTATTGAAGCAACATGAAAGTTATATAACAAATAATTGTAGAGAATTCAAAATTTAATAAATTATTAAGAATAACCTTTTTGCACAAACCGCATAGTTTTCGAGTAAAATATAGGGAAAGCACTGTGATGGCCACATCACCATTTTTTTCCAGAAATGGACTCAAGGGACCTCAAAACGGATATTTCCGCAAAAAAAAAATTTCAAAAAAAAATCATGATCACAATACTTCCCTTATATATACTTCGTATATAGGGAAAGTATAATAGGTCCTCGGCTGTGTGAAGAAAACGAAAAGAAAATATTACAGCCATATCCAAGATAAAAATAAAAATTGAGTTTACTTCATAAGGGTCATAACACGCAATCTAAAATTTAATAAGATAAAAATATATAATTAAAACATTAGACTATAGAATCTAAATACGCATTAAAAAATATAGTATTCCATTTGAAATAAGGAAGTTGGTGTTGACTTCCGGTATAACCGGAAGATGTATAATCTTGAAAATTTTAATTAAATAGAGCACACTTGATTACATAAGCCATGAAAATTTCATAAAAATACATTCACTAGAAGCCCATAAACTTTTGATGTGCGGTTTCGGTGGGACACCCTTTATATATATTACTTATTTTAAAGAAAAAGATATCAACACTTATATCAGAGGTTAGTTTCCTTTCGGTATTACTGATTACGAAGCAACAGCTTCCTCCTCTTCGTGGGCATATTTTACTTTTAAAGTTAGGTCAGATCTGACAAATGGTCTCAATTATCCTTGAAAGTTAAAGAATAGAATAACATATAATAATAAATAATTATAATACGTGACATTACTTGTTAGCATCCCTCTCAAACACATATTGTATAAGATTTTAATGCCAGGACTAATGCGAGGTGTTGTAGACAGATTGAGAATTCATATGTAACCAATTTATGTTCAAAATATACGTTATCTATATAACTAAAAACTTAGGGCCATATTTCTGCAATGGTACACCTCATACACATTATTCATTGCAAAAATATGGCCCTAAGTTTTTAGTAACCAAAAATATCAGCATCTTATTATTATCCTCTTTCTTTGCTAGATTTGACTTCGTAAAAGCCAATAGAATATAATCTTTTAAAGGTAAATTTAAATCAAAAAGATTTGAATAAATATTTTATTACTTAGTTCCATTTAAAAGTATGATTTAAAAGGATTAGTGCATGCGCTACTTCGTTGAGTTTATATTAAAGAGGAGAATCAACATGAACATGAGATTAGGTAGAACCTTTTATCGATTATTCAACTAAGAGATCATTTGCTATATAAAATATACTAACGTTCATAATCATATACGAGTGATTTGCCTCCATTTTTACCAATCCATTTTTACCACCGTCCCTTTTTTACCACCAATTCTTTTTACCACCAACGTATTTACCACCGTATTCTTTTTACCACCAATATTTTACCGCTATTTAAAATCGAATTAGAATAACAACTGACAACTTCAATTCGTAACCTGTCAATGTCATTCTCGGTTTGTCATTCACCTAAATCGTTGGTCACTCGTCAAAATTTGCATCGTTCTGTAAATCATGGCAAGTTATCAAACTGTTGAGTTATTACAAGGCGTAAAAAATCCATTCCTCCATATCGATGGATATATGTATCACAAAACGGAAGAAAAAAAAGGAAGAATATTTTGGAGATGCAAGCAGTATCCGGAATGTAGAGCCAGGGCTGTGACGCGGTCACAGCGAACGCACGGACAGGTTGTGGAAGTAATTAGAGGTCCTGTGCAATCGCCGCACGAAACACACGCCCCGAATCTAGAAGCTGTCGAAGCGGTGAGAATAAAAAATCGATTAAAAAGACGGGCGGAAGAACATCCGGAAGCTCCACCGGCTCAGCTGTTGAGGACTGAACTTCACCAGGTTCCGTGACGACTTGTTTTTGTTTAAAATAAAGTTACACAAAATTTTATTACATTTTAATTCACCAGGTTCCGTCAGGCGTTTTGTCCCAACTCCCGGAACGACAAAATTTAACTAAATCGATTCAGCGGAGCCGATTAAAAGATACGCTGACAAACCCAACAACCCTTGAGCAATTGGGCGACCTGCCTCAAAAGTTTAAACAAACTCTAGGTGGAGAAGAGTTCCTCATTTATGATTCTCGCAATGACGACGCGATTGAGTCGGTTGGACGACTCATGATCTTTGCCACAAAAGAGAACTTGCGACGAATGGCAAGCAGCACAATCTGGTTCGTTGACGGGACTTTTAAAGTCGTCCCGACAATATTTTTTCAACTTTTTGCTGTGATGGCTGGATTTCATCAAGTTATACGTGGAACCGAACAAAGAGTGGCTTTACCCGTTGTTTATGTGCTGATGGAAAATAAAACAGAAGCTGCATATCAAAAGGTGTTTATCAAACTAAATATATGTACAAATGTATAGCTATAAATATAACTAAAACTTCTTTCCAGGTTTTTGATGTTGTAAGAGAGGAGTGCGACAGGCATGCTTACAGGCTTTCTGTTACGACGATTTTAACAGACTTTGAAGTTGCAATTATAAATGCAGCCGTAACAGTGCCTGGAACAAACATTAGAGCCTGCTTTTTTCATATGCGGCAAGCGATTTTTCGTCGCTTACAGGCTGAAGGTCTCCAACAGGCATATAATGATCGTGAAGATCGTTCAATCAAAATCGCGGTGCAGATGATGTGCGCCACAGCCTTTGTGCCTGTAGAAGATGTCGAAGAGGCTTTTGATATATTTCTGGAGGATGTTCCAGATGCCTTTGCTGATATTGCCGACTACTTCGAGAACATTTACGTACGAGGCAAACCAGCAAGAGGAAGACGACGTGCCACATCCCCGCGATATCCGCCAATGCTGTGGAACATGTATCAGGCAGTTCTGCAGAATACGGCACGCACGAACAACATGTCTGAAGGATGGCATAACCGTTTTTCTGTAGTCGTCGGCCGGGATCATCCTAGCCTATATGCTTTTGTCGTCGAGCTTCAAAAAGAACAGGGAGACACCGAGGCAATGTTCCGGGAATTGGACCTTGGGCGAAAAATTAAACGCACGGAAAACCTTGCCAGAATTAAAACTGAGGATAGGATTACAAATATAGTCCGAGATTACGATGTCAGAAAAGAAGAAGGGGAAATTGCAGAATACTTAAGGGCGATCGGTCACAACATGCAATTTTGAATAAAACTGATTTTATTTGTAAAAAAGTGTTTTATTGTATAATTATTGGTAAAAATATTAGTGGTAAAACTGTATAGCGGTAAAAAAGTATGGTGGTAAAAATGCGGTGATAAAAATGGATTGGTAAATTTGCAGTGGTAAAACTGTACCCCTACGCTCGTATATAACCATATATCTTTTATAAGTCATTTAATTTGTGCAAAGAATGTGTTTATGTAATAGTAATTAATGGGAACAGATGTATAATTAAAAATAAAATCACTCAAAGCACTTCTCATATACTAATAAAACTAAGCAAACATTATTTTAATTTTATGATACATATTCAATTATCATTTTAGGTTTTAGTTTTAAGAAAAAAGCAAAATCTTTTAATAAAGGCGTTGTCGATTTTAAATACAGCATCAAGTAAGCCTAACGAGAAACAGTTAAAAAAGGATGGCTGGATTTTTGTTTTAGTCATGACACTCAACATAACTCCACTAATCCAACTTATCGATTAAATCATTCAAAAAACATTACTGTTTTATTATAATAAGTAAACAAACGACATATATATTATGGTCTATGGGCAAATATATTATAAAATATTGCCAAACTAAAATAAAAGATTATTTCTCATAATAATGTAAAATTATTGTAGATACTTATTTTTATGAATAGTTTTTATTGCATATTTATAAATAGTGTTATAAATTGTAGGAATCATTTAATTTATTCTCTAAAATGTACTACAATATTATAACGTTAAACAAACAAATCGTTTCTGTTTAGCATTCATTAGATATTTAAGTAATTATCATAACCATATATGTTTTATTATAAAAAAAAAATCTTCTGCCTATTTACTATCTTACAATGACTTTTTTATATATACGATAAAACTTCTAATTACCATAAAATTATAGAAGAATAAATAAATAATTGATGGCCTTCATTAATAAACATATTTTATGAATAAATCAGCGTCGTCCTTATTTTTTATTTAAAAATACGAAAATGTTCCAGCAGAAATTAACATAAGAATGTTGCTTAAAAATGTTTTATGAAACTGTAAAAGTTACCAATAAACCGAGAAAAATCATGATCATGCGACCATCTTCTACACACTGGTAACGATGACTTCGACGAGACGACACGCAACTCTTCTTCTTCTCATCGTGCTAGTTGGGCATTGCTTATGCCAAAAACAGAAGGCTATTCTTGTTTCGCACAATGTGGAAAGACAAAATGAACCCATTCCTAGAGACAAATAGTAAGTAAATTATTTTCTATATTATCTACAACTATACTATATATATATATTTAATTTGATGTTTTCGCGGGTATGGTATGTTGTAGCTGGTTTTCGGGTTATACTCCGCGAGGTTTGTAAATTATATTCACGACGTTTCGATGGTCTCTCTGCCATCTTTTTCAAGTGTTTACTCTTGACCAAACAAGAGTAAACACTTGAAAAAGATGGCAGAGAGACCATCGAAACGTCGTGAATATAATTTACAAACCACGCGGAGTATAACCCGAAAACCAGCTACAACATATATATATATATACAGGGTGAGTTTTTTTCGATGTTCTCTATGGGGATTCCACTTTCAAAGTTTTCAAAAAAGTCAAGGGTAACTAGATATTTTGAAAAAAGTAAAAAGTGTCAATTATTTCAAATCAATATAAAAAAACTGTAAATAACAAGGTTTTAGATAATTATGCAGATTAATAAAAAATAATCAGAACATTTTTATCGCCATTAATTTCCGAGATAGGACGCAAACTTACATTTTTTAAATGGAAACCATAGTTGGCTATGACCTCATTCAAAAGATAATTTTTTTCTCTTTAATCGAATATGGCATACGGCATAGTTAATTCTAAAAATAAGTGAGTTATAGTCATTTTTAATTTTATTGTAAATGAAAAATGGGTAGCCATAGAAAGGTGAAAATAAAACAATTGCAGTTGTTTATAATAATAGCAATATTGTAATTATTAGTTTTACAGAGATAAACCAAAATAAAACAACAGCATAAAGTAATTGTTTAATTATCAATATATCAATGGGAGAGAAATTTTAATATTAAAAAAATATGGTCAAAGAGTCCACTATTAATATTATTATGACATAAATTATATCTTTTTAAAATTGAATGTATGGCTTTTTTGACTATTATCATGTAAATTAAATTAAATGTTTCAATAACAGTTAGTTTATGATTTTTCACGGATTGATATGATTTTTCATATACTTTGTTTTTTACATAACCCCGCAGAAGAAAATCTAAAACGCGCAGATCGGGAGATCTAGGTGGCCCTGGGATTGGTTTATTTCTTCTCACTTATGAGTTAGGAAAAGCATCATTTAAATAATTTGTAAAGCCAACATGTTATGAGGTGGAGCCCCGTCATATTGGAACCATTTCAATCTTGCTTGTAATGATAAATTTAAACAATCGAGCGAATCTTCAAATTTTTTCTGAAAAAAAATGAAAGTAATCATTTTCACTTAGTGAGCTTTCAAAAATATATGGACCGAGAATTATTAATCCAAACACACCATAGATTAAATCCAAATTTAATTTATAGCTTTCTCTGTGAAACTTCTCGTGGATTCTCTTGAGTTTATCTATGTTCATTGTGGCGATTAAAAATACCACAATTAGTGAATCGCAATTCATCTGTTCATAATATTTTTGTAAGAAAAGTATTATCTTCTTGGCAAATGTGTTTATACCCCATACAGAATGCCATTTAATAATTACAAAATTATTATTCTTGCGCTGGCTTTTCATTTTTATTTAACTTTGTAAAACTAATAATTACAATATTGCTATTATTATAAACAACTGCAATTGTTTTACTTTCATCTTTTTCATGGCTACCTATTTTTTTATTTATAATAAAAATTAAAATGACTATAACCCACTTATTTTTGAAATAACTGTCGTATGTATGTTGGATTAAAGAGAAAAAAATTGCCTTTTGAATGAGGCCATAGCCAACTATGGTTTCCATTTAAAAAAATGTAAGTTTGCGCCATATCTCGGAAAATAATGGCGATAAAAATTTTGATTATTTTTTATTAATCTGCATAAAATTATCTAAAACTTTGTCTTTTACATTTTATTTCTATCTGTTATAATAACTCGGATATATTAATTTGAAAAAATTTACACTTATATATATATATATATATATATATATATATATATATATATATATATATATATATATATATATATATATATATACAGTGTGTAAAGTGATGGGGTTTCCTATAGGGAAAACTTTTTTAATATGAATTTTAGGAAAAAAACTTATT